>PVKN010000087.1:0-82582 GCA_004027915.1 Capromys pilorides | reverse complement strand
CCCCAACCTCTCCAGCACCAACACAGATGGGCGTGGTCTCCTCACTGCCCCACCAAGTCTGCCTGCCAGAGTCGTAGGGACAATCACCCTCACACTGCAACCATAAAAGCTACCCATTTCTAGAGACACCCGGCCCTCACTGCTATGACAACCAAGTGGCTTTCAGAGCTGTGTAGGACAAACTTGCACAGCAGCACTGCATTGTGGGCCCCACAGAAAGACAAGTGGAAGCCCAGAGACACAGTTCGTTGTGGGGTAGAAGCAGTGATGACGGACAGGGAGGGCTTGGGCCGGGTGGCTCAGCTGCAAGAAGACCTAGCGTGGCAACACTCAGGGATCGTCACCGCATCCTGGATTCTTGTCTTCCCTAACACTGGCTAGACGATTCATGATGCCAGGAACTCCATGGAGAATAAGATGGATGGGAAATTGAATCTCACGTGCACAGAGTGATGTCTGGCCTGTCTGGGGCTGGTGCTAGGAAAATTTCCAGCCAGCAGATGTCCTGTCGCTATCCCCAGGGGACAAGGCCCCGCTGCTCAAGGCACCTGGGTCCTCACCTCAATCCCATCCCCAAAGTCCAGGAAGTTCAGAGGTAGGGTCAGAGTCTCCAAAGACCCTCTCTTAAGGCCTGGAAGGGCCACAGCAGCCCAGCAGGGCCTAGCAATGCCTGAAAAAATCTCTCTTCATTCCCAAAGGAGGGCCAAGCCTCCCTCAAAACCACAGTTTTGTTTTCCAAGAAATAACCCACAGGTCTGAACATCAGATGCCAGAGTTGTTGCTGCCGCTGCCACTACCACTACTGCTGCATGGACCCTGTGGCAAATGGCTGTGGTCTACAGGGACTGCAGGGCTCCCTGCCATGTCTTGGCCCACAATCCTGCAGCCCCCACCCCTGCCCATCTCCACAGGGACACAGAGCCAGAGTCCAGGACCTGACAGAAGGAGCTCAGCAGTGACCAGAGATACCGTGACAAAGGCCTAGGTTAGGTGGGACACAGCTTGGTGGCTAAAACAAGAAGGGACAAGGAAAGTGCCAGCCTGTCTGGGGGCATTGGGGACAGGGAGCCACCCCAGCCTGAGTGCCATGCTGCCTGCAGCTGCTGTGCACCCTGGTGGGCTAGAACCCCCTGCACGCAGGGGACCCTCACAAGTGCCCTGGATTTCTGGACCGCTAACACCTGCAACACCACTGAGGTCTCTCTCAGGTGAGGGATGTCTGGGGCTGCCCAGATAGATGCCCCCGGCCCATGAACTCCCCCGACAGGAAGGACAGCTGGGGACAACTGCACTGAGGAGCTGCCACTTGGAGCCATGATTGTGGCCGGACATCGTCGTCAACAGAAGGGCACGGCTCGCTGCCAGCTCTGCGCAGGAACAGAACTCAGAGACGAGGCGCCGGCACCCTCGTGGCCCCTCCCAGCCGCTCGTGTAAACACCGCACCCAGGGCCCACCGGAAAGTGGCCCAGCTGGCTGGGTCCAGCCATTCTGCCCTCCTGGCCTGGCAAGCGTGGTCCCTGGGAGAAGCTAGATAAAGAAGGGAGGCTGCTCTGGGGATTTCTACACAGGCCCCAGACCAGAGGCGGGAAGGTAGGACCTGGGCCACCAGCATGGGGTGGGAGGTGCACGTAAGCAGCAGGCTGAGCTGCTGCACCTGGCAGCCCCCCCCCACCTCCCCCCAGAGCCGAGCAGACCCCAGCCCCAGCCACTCCCACCTCTGGCTGGCGAGGCTGCACACCGTCACACAGCCCTGTCCGGGCCAGGAGAGGAGGAGGGACAGTGAAAGGGACCCAGGCAGAGGCAGAAGAATGTAGGGAATGCAGATAAGGTGGTGGGAATGGTGGGGGGTGCGGGGGGAGGCCATCTCGACCACTGCAGCCCTGGCCTCCCAAGTCTGTGACCTGCAGTGTTCCCACCTCTGCTAGGGGACTGCAAAGAGCCTGGACAGGCAGTTCTCAAGGTAAAGGAAATCCCAGGCCAGTTCTTCACCAGCAATGGCACCAGGCGAGGTGCTCAGCCTTCCATGAGACACAGCCTTCTTTTACACCAGGCCCCCAAGAAGTGAGTAAGTGGGCCAGGACCCACTGTAGAGGCTTCCCTGGGAGCAGGGCCTCCTGGAGGTTGGGGACTGTGGCCAGGGACAGACTGGCCCCTGGAATGTGGCCCATGCTCTCCTCCTTCCAGTCTGTCCTGCTGAGCAGCCTGGCTCAGGAGCCCTGCAGGGTGCGGTCCATAGTCAGACAGCACAGGGTGTTGGGGTGCTGGGAGGGCACTGCGGCAGCCCCTCTGTAGTGTGCACTTACAACAAAAGTGTCCCCCTTCCCACCACCTGTGTGACATCCAGGACCTGGCTGGCCCAGCACCCAGAAATCAACTCATGAGTCTTACCCAGCTTGTGGTAACACAAGGACCCAGGGAGAAAGGGAGAGAACCATGCCATGAGTTCTAGGCAGTACAACATGCAAGCACCAGCAATGCAGCAAGTTAGCCCCCGTAGAGGGACCGCCAAGCAGCAGCCCGGCTCGTGCCAGCCGCCACCTCTCCAACACGTCTGTGCACCCAGACCTGCAGCAGCCATCAGGTACCTGGGCCATGGGGCACCCTGTCCTGCTTCCCCACCCGGCCACGTTTCCCTGCCTGGCCTGTCACAGGGGCCCGGCTGTCAGAGATCAAAGCAGACAGATGAAATGAGAGCTCCTCTTGGTGGGGCCGCTCCAACAGAATGACCCGCGGCGGTCTCTGTTTCACAGTCCCTGGCTGGGGCAGCAGGACATCAGGACTGTGATTTAGATACAGAGGGGCAGAGATGGTCCCTCGCCTCCTGTCCAGGTATCAAGCAATAACAGGAAACCCGGGGCACCACACGCAGCCACGGGCAGCCCACAGGCTGGGCAGTCCATGCGGCTCCAGCAGAGTGGCTGCAGTGAGGGCAGAGGGGACCTGGGAGCATCCCAGGTATGAGCAGTTCACATCACCCTGCTACCTCCGGTGGGGTCTCTACACACCTCTGACCACATGCTAACCTGTCTGTCATCACCCCAGGATGACCAGTGTCATTCAGCCACTTCCGAGAGCAGCACCTGCAACCCAGCCCATCTGGTCCTGCACCTCCCCTTCAAATACCGGTGACCCAGGGACTTCCCATGGTCGCTTTTCAGATCAGCACCAATGCTGGCTGGGGCCTGGAGCCCCCATGCTTGCACACACAGCCCCCGTTTCAAGGAGCTCAGCACGCACACCTGCACTGCTATCTCTTGAAGATCTGGTATGTGCCAGTGCCCCCCACCCCCGCCACCTGCCTGGCACTGCGTGAGGGTCCCTGAACCCAGGTCACAGCAGAGGAAGGCAAGGTCCAGAGCAGGGACGTAGGGACCGGGAGCCCAATCACAGTGGCAGGTCACATGGCTGTCCTCAGGGTTGTTCCTCCTCTTCCAGCAGGCTAAGCAGGTTCCACAGTGTGTGGGACACAGGGCACCACGCAGAGCACACTGGCTACCATCAGCTTGGCACCATGGAAACATCATGAAGGGGGTGGCAGTGCTGGGCTCAGTCCCTGTGGGGTGCACCATGGTGCTTCCCCGGAGCCCCAGCCAGACCACGCATGTGGCAGCCACCTGTCACCTGGTGTCTCCCACAGGCAGTGTCGCACCTACCAGGGGTGCTTGGGGCTCACGTGGGAAGGGTTTCACCATGCAGGTGCTGCTATTGGAGAGAAGCCAGGGATGGGGTGTTCAGATGAAAGGAAATGAAGTTGTCCCCTCTCCCAATGATGAGCACTGAGCTCGAGGCCACACCAACAGCTGGGCAGTCAGGAGCACTTAATGAAAGGTCAGGAGCAAAAATAGAAGTGATGGGGAGGGAGAGATGCTCTTAACTGAGGGATGTGACCAATAGGGGACACACGTGCAGTGACCAGGGCAGGGTGGGAACACGGGGACACCCACATGGTGCTATGTGGTGTGTCACACACTCCCCTGGCCCTCTATTGCCCAAGCTCCCAGAACCCCTAGGAGTCAAGGGTCTCCTTGCTCCTGTCCTGCCCCTGCCCCAGGGCACTGGTGACAGGGACAGGTCCACTGCGTCCACAACTCTTCCCCTTGCCTGTAGTGTCAGCCAGGGAGTCTGTGCCTGAGTCTGGTCAGGAAAACTGAGGCTCCGGGCAGGGCAGGGAGCACCCACCCCACTTGCACCCCATCCCCCATGGGACCCAGGTCCCAGGTGTCCCTGCAGCCTGCCATGGCGCATGCCCTTTGCCCTGCCCCTTTCTGGAGCCCAGCCCAAACTGCCCAGGCAGGAAGAGGTGACACATCAAATGCTGTAAGGAGCCCGTGTCACAGCTGCCGGGTGGGCACAGGGTAGCCAGCAGGCCTTCCTGATCCTCTAACCCACAAGGAAGCAGACACAGGCTGCTGACCGGGGGTGGGCGGAGGCTGGACCAACCCGCCTGCCCCCACCCACGGCCCATCTGTCTGCATCTGCCAGTGGGGCCCCCAGCCTGGGCCACCCCAGTGAGTCACCTGGGTGCGGCCAGCCCTTGGTCCCAGGGTTGAATTCCTGCAGGGAGCAGGCACCTTCCAGGAATGATGGGAAGCAGCAGGCCAGGCACAGGGCGCTGAGGAAGAATTTCCAGGCTGCCCACATGGTACCAGAGCTCGGCAGTGTTGGCCCAGCACCCACTGGGCATGCACAGGTCATAGCCCAGTGGACAGCATGTGCCAGATCAAGGACAGGGTGTACTGCCATCCCTAGGGTACAGCAGGAACCTACATGGTCATCAGCATGGATCTACCACTGAGTTACAGCCCGAGCCCTTTTTATTTCTTGCTTTGAGACAGGGTCTCACTGGGTCACCAAGTTTCCCAGGCTGGACTTGAACTTGGAATCCTCCTGCTTCAGCCTCCACAGTAGCTGGAATCACAAGTCATGCTCAGCTGAAACTCATGCCCAGCACAGAGGAAGAGGGTGAGAAGGACTTTGTGGCCACAGGTGGACAGACAAGAGACAAGACGTGGCCACAGCTAGAAAGCAAGGGATCCCCAAGCGAGGGAGTAGACAGGAGGGGGCCCGTAGGTAAAAGAGGCAGCCACAGTACAGCGGGCATGAGGGTGCCTGGATGGAACTTGGACTCTCAGCCTGGGGCCAGGGGACCCCAACTTGCTGCTCAGGAGGAGGGGTCCTGGGGGCGAGGGGAAGCTGGGCAGGAAGGCCGAGCATGGCTACAGGTTGTTCAAGGGGACGGCGCTGGGGGAGGGACACCGAGGACTGCAGCTGGGTGGGGCACAGCCCTGGGTGCTCATGGCCAACACTCCCTGGGCAGAACTCAGCCACACGGTGCCCGCCCACCCACCACCTTCGCCGACCGAGGACCACGGCTCTTGCCTCCCAGGCTTCCTTCCGTCTTTGATCTTTCACTTGCCTGCATGGGGCCAAAGAAGGACTTCCAGGTGGATTTCTCAACAGGCTTGCAGAGACATCTGGTCCACAGGGCCTGCCACTTGCTCACAGCCTCCTATACAAGGCCACAGAAGGGCTGGCGACCTTCTGGGGAGAGCTCCAGAGGAGAGCAGCTGCTGGGAACAGAACCGTCTTTGGGCTGCAGAGCCGCGCTGGTTAGGACCGGTTGCCCAGGGTGGGAGGTGGCTCTGTGGCAGAGCGTGTGCGTAGCAGGCACCCAGCCCGGGTCCTGGCCGCAGCACAAACGGGATTGTTCAACCCTAAAGACTGAAATCTGAAGTCCCTGCCACAGCTGCCACTGCTCTGAGAGCACTTCCTGCTTCTCCCCAACAGTCAGGAAGGGTATCCGGGGGTGCCCGCGTCTCCAGAGGGAAACTGAGGTTCAAGGAAGTGGTAGCACTGCCTGAGATGGCAGAGCCAGGCCTAGTATGGTACAGCCAGCGAAAGGGCCGCTCCATATGGCACACAAAAGAGCAGTTGTGAAGAGTCAGCCATCCTCAGTGCACCCCTGCGAAACTGCAGCCATACCATGCAGAGAGATGAGGCTCTTGGAAGTGGGTCTTGGCGGAGTTCCAACAGCTAAAGGACCTTAGGTAACAACTAAAGAAATGAAGCAGGAGGCAGTCCTGGGCCCCGGCTGATGCTAACGCGGCAGAGTTGGCTCATTCTGTGCAGCAGAGGCGCAATCGACGGTGAGAGGCTCACAGCCAGAAGCCTGTGCAGCGCCCACGGAGGCTCCTGGCGCTGCGTCTCAGTCTCTCTCGAAATCTAACAGCTGCTGTAAGACACAGGTTTCTGTGGCGGATGTCACTTGTCTCTTTGGTCCTCTGTAATACCAGTGATAGAACCTAGGGTGCTGCCCATGCGAGGCAGCTGCCACACCCCTGTGCGCCAGAAATCATTTCTTTTTAAAAGTACACATCACACCAAGGGGAGGTTGTGCTCTCTGGGAGGCTGAGGCAGGAGGCTCACAAGTTCGAGACAAGCACGCAGGCTTTGACCCCGCACCTTGCTCCTTATGGCGTCACCACAGGAGAATCTCCGGGGAAGGGGCACCTTGGGAACTGCTCAATTATGACCTTTCCAGGGTTTCCAAGCTATCCCACAGCGAGCAGTGGATGATGGCAGGGCAGGTGACATTCTGCATTTCTACAGGGGACAGAGGATGAGGGGTGGCAGGGGCAGGGGTGACGGCAGACACCCAGAGGCACACACTACTTCACAGACAGCGTCACCATGGCCACACGTCACCGTGACACGCAGAAGCTGTCTGGGTGTCAGGGTCAAAAGCAGCTATTTTTTTTTTTAAATTTGTACAATAAACAGGAAGTAGCTGACAGTGGTGGCGCATGCCTGTAACGCCAGCACTTAGATGGCTGAACCAGGGGGATCTCCAGGAGGGCCAGGGCAGTCTGGGCTACACAGTGAGACACTCTCAGAAGACAGAAACAGACAATAGACAGGAAGTAGCTTTGGAATAAGAAAAGGTCACAGTGGGGAAAGTGGCACAGAAGGGCAGAAAGCAATGGCAGGTGGGGGTAGGGCCAGAGCCAGGGCCCTGAGGTCCAGTCCCAGCTCTGCCACCCCACGCTGGGACCCTGGGCAAGCAACTGAACTTCTCTGTCTCAGCTTCCCATGGTTCAAATGGGACACAGAGCAGCAGCACCTCAGCTCCGCAGGCCTTGAAGCACATAGACACAGGCAGCGTCAGGTACCAGTGGCTGTCCCCATGACTACTGCGGGGGCCAGACTGAGTGTCCCTGTGCACGTGCCATGGGTGACCCTCCATAGGCATCCAGCAGCAGAGGCGGCACAGGGAACAGTGGCAGTGGGACAGGAGAGCCCCAGGGCTCTGCCCACACGGCTGTGACACAGGGACTCAGGGCCCAGGCCAGCGGATAGCAGGCTCCTCCCACCACAGTTACCGTCCCTCCTCAGACAGAACTCCACCCAGGTCACCATCCCACACCTTGAGTGACACCCCACGTCCCAACCATCCAGTAACGATGACCCCATGTGACCGCTGGTCCCTCCCCAGTGCCAAGGGGAAACCCCGCGTGGGTAGGGGTGGGGCCTCCAGCCTCATCATGGGCCATGACACAGATGCCAACATGTTCAGAAAGACAGCTGTCCCCCTCAGCACCCCTGCCTACACTGGGGGACATGGGGAGCAGCACCCCAGCCATCTGGCTCACCAGGGGAGGCCGCACACCTAGGAGGTCCCTGCTAGAGCCAGGATCTATACCTCTACCACGGCATTAAAAGGCTTTAAGAGCACGGAGCTGCGCTGCCCTGCAGCCCCTGCTTCGGGGGTGGGTCCAGGGAGTCTGTGCAGGCCTCCGTCCCTGGCACCCGGCTGCCCTGGTCACCCTGCTCACCCTGACAATGGCCCGCCCTGCTCGTCCTCTGCAAGGCAATGAGCTCACTGCCTGCCGAGGCTCTGAACCTAGCGACAACACAACAGCCTCAGCGCCTGTGTACATTGTCTTTTTTTTCAGTTTTAAGATAGGGCCTCACTATGTAGCCCTGACTGGCCTCAACACACAGCAATCCTTCTGCCTCAGCCTCCAGAGGGTACATGACTACACCAGGCTGTTAGTTTACTTTTTTTCAAAATAATCCAGAAACAACACATGTGGATTTTTTCCCATCGCCTTATGAGATGGCCCCTGGAGAGCTCTAGGTTAAATGTCCACATCACAGGTGACAAAGTTTAGTGAGGGAAGAGGCAGAGATTTCTCCAGGACTCCAAGCAGGCTCTGTCCCCTGCCAGGTCCCCACTGCACTCAGGCCCCCACCCCAGGCTCCTAGGTACAAGAGCCAAGCCCCAGTTGGGAAAACCCAGCACCCTGGAGACCAAGCCCTGGCCTGGGCACCTGCAGGAAGCCACACTTCTCAGGGCAAGGTCACAGGTGACCTCCACACCTGCTGCAATTCCTCAGCACAGCAGGGGGCCTGACGTGACCTCTCCCTCAGGCTCAGCCTGCAGTCCACACACGCAGTGAGAGCACACACACCTGCATCGGCCAAGAGCCCAGCACAGCGCCCTGTAAACCTCCACCCTTGGTGCCTGCTGGCCCCAGCCCACACCCCGACACATAGCCCTCCCTCTCACGTAGCCCTCAGCCAGCACATACCTGAGGGGCTGTGGGCCTGAGGTTGGGGCGGGGCCCCTGAGCTACATGGGGCACTGGCAGGGTGGCCCTGCCCGCTGCATTCAGGATGCCATGAGCAGCGGGCGGCCTGCAAGCCCCACCACCTTCTCTGTGGCCTCACTGTCCTCCTCAGTTACCCAGCGTCTGCCAGAGCCCACCAGAGCAGATTACACATGGGGGAATTCCAGAGATGGTGCCTCAGCTCTAAATCCTGCTTTTCCCTTTGGAGCAGCATGATGTAATCTTGTGCCCTCCTGCTGGGTCCCCGGGACATGAGCCACCCTGTCCAGCGTGTCCCCCTTGTGTGCACCACCCACCTGTCAGTCACCCAGGGGCTGCAGCAGGGGTATGAGTAGCACAAGCAGGGCTCAGTACAAGCCGTGGTTCACCCACAGGGTCTTAGAATTTGTCCTCTCAGAGAGAGGGTTGTCCTGGGGACCAGCATGAGCACAGTCCCTTCAGGGGCTGGGGGTCCTCTGAGGAGGCAGCTGCTGAGGTGTGGCAGAGGCACCTGCCTATTGCATCTGCACAGGGCACAGAGAGCCCTGAGCTGCCCTGGGAATCTCCCTCCTAGCCCAGCCCCCCAAATTAAGCAGCAGGGGCCTCAGAGCCCAAGCAGATCTGTGAGTGGCAGGGGGACAGGCAGCTCCCCACCTCCCTCCTGCCAGAGTGGGGCTGCAGGGAAACAAGGGGTCTTTTATCCAGGGCCCACCCCATACTGCAGACTGGATCACACTGCCCACAACCAACCTGCAGCCAACCAGGTCAGAGTCAGGCCCAAGCTCTGAATCCAGCAGGGATTAGGTGCTCAACAGATCTAAGCAGCGCCATGCTGCTCAGGGCCCAGGATGCAGCATGGGAACGCGGCAGAGCACAGGGAGCACCCCAGGGGTCCTGACAAAACTCCTAGGCCCAGGAACCCCAGGCTGGGGACACCAGCAGCAGGGTCCCTGACCAGCCCCACGAGCAGGAGGAATTCCACCAGGCAAAGTGTACATGACGGATGTCACTGGCTTGCAGCAAAGCCTAGCAGCAATGCCTCAGGGGATAGGACACTGTCCTCGGGTGCCCACCCCACCCCTACTGTGCAGCGAGGGGCAGTATAGAGGGGCTGCTTAGGAGCCTCCCAACCCACAGGGTCCAGGGAACCAAGCCAGACACTCTTTTTTATAGGGGAAGCTGGCATCCCACCCACCTTGCAGGCGGCAGAGGTGAGAACTGGATGTGGGGGCTCTGGGCTGTGCTGCTAGGACCACACCAATGTCACCCCAACTGCCCCAGCAGGCTTAGCAGCAAGGACACCATGTGCTGGGAGAGAGGCCGGGCACAGGGCCAGAGCCCCAGGTGCAGCACGTAATGGCCTCATCACTGGAGACGGTGGCATGGTGGCCTACAGCTGGACTGGGCGCCTGTGCACGTGCCAGTCGAGGGCTCGAGCAGCTGCCGAGCGGACACAAATGGCGCAAAGCGGCAGGGCGGGGGCGCCAGGGTGGGGCACAGCATCTCCAGGAGGCCAGGGAGGACAGGGAGAGGCTGTGGCCTGCGTCTACTCTCCCACACCCCACTCTACCCCATCAGCTGAAAGAAAGACCATTGCCTTTGTTTCAGATCCTGCAGCCTTCTTGGCCTTATTCTGAGAACAGGAAGTCGGCAGCCAGGAAGCAGTTAGCTGGATTCGGTTAGGGAGAGCTTGAGCCGTGTGGCTACTCCGCATTCGGTTCCTGCAAGGACCAGTGCCCACCGCACAGTGAGGGCTTTGCATGTGCGCAGCTTGGCACCCGCTGCCTCAGGGCATCAGCCAGGTGCTCAGCTTGGGGCTACAAACTCCAGGACACTGAGTGGCAGAGGCTGTGCGTCATACACCCCAGGGCTGTGCTGATCTGAGCCCCGCGGAGGGCACGTGGCGGTCACAGGGCTCACAGAAGAAGCGAGTGGACCAGCACAGCCCCACAGAGGGAGGCCTCTCAGTGGCAGAATGTCCTCCACAGCACTGTCAGCAGAGCCTCAGGCCTGTGTGGCACGCCCACATGGTGACAGGCTGCAGCCGTTTCTGTCCCTGGTCTGTAGCAGCCACAGAGGGCCAGTGGGCAGCACAGGGCCAGAGCTAGGAGGCCGTGACACAGCGCTGAACACAGGTTGTGCAAGGGCTAGAAGCACAGGATGCGCAGGGTGGCAGGCAGAAGCAATGGAAACCTGAGCCTCTGGACCAGGACCCAAGGAACAGAGACTTGGGCTCAGCTGGGGGGCAGTGATCCCCACCGGGCAGGACAGGAGGAGGTGCTGCAAGGTGCTTTCACAGAGACAGCGGGACCAGCACACCTTCCTGTTCCAGAAGTCAGCTGGCAGGGGACATGGACTGCACGGGAAGTCACCTTTCCCAGGGCAAGGACCGCAGAAATTCCCTTCCAGGGCAGGATGGGAGCGGGCTGGGGTTTTGTTTTATTGCTTTGGATCAGGAAACATGAGCCTGCTTGCAGAGCAGGAGCCAGAAGACCCAATAGGAACAAGAGAAAGGCCAGCGGCAAGGGACAGTCCCACAGGAGCGCCGGCAGGGTGCAGGGTGGGGCCAGCTGTCAGGGAGGAGACCCCTCTCCTAGACAGAACAGCAGGGGCCGAGGGAGAAGCGCACCTCTTAATCTGCTGTCCTAGTATGAAAGTGGCACGTGCACATCCCAGAAAATATGGGAAACAGCAAGGGGAGCAGGGGTGGGGGTAGGGAGCTTCCTATTGTCCCTCTGGCTCCCAAGAGATGTCAAGCTGCCAGGCAGCCGGGAAGTGCGGCCTTGGCGTGGGCAGTGTGGCCGGAACCTGCCACAAAGGGCCACTCCCAGAGCGGGCTCATTAGGGAGGCCAGCCGGTGCTGTGCACGGTGACAGGCGGTGCATTCAGGGCGGGCACACAATCGAGCCCTTGTGGCGGGCGGGGGACAGGGGTGCCCGCTGAGCCTCAGATTCCTGCACAAGAGCAGGCCTCCTTCTTGCCTTACAACCTGGAGCCGGTGCCGAGGCAGATCTGGGGAGACAAAGAGCTGCGTCCCCTGACAGTGGCCGGTCTATTTTTGGAAATGGGTCGACTCTTCCCTATAGCTGTCAGCGCAGAGCCATCGGCCCTGCTTGCATCTGTCCCCTTGAATAGAGTGTACAAATCCACCTCCGGGCGTAGTATCCACTACCTAGCAGTGGGGGTGTTGCAGGGGCACTACCAGGCAGTCAATTACAGACTTGGGGCAGCCAGTCTATGCCAGTGCAAGGCTCACAGAGGCCACTTCTGTAGGTGCCCACACAGCACAGGTCAGCAAGGAGCCACCTCGGCCCATTTCTCCCTCACTGCTGATGTGAATGGACACGGCCTCTGCCCCAGCCGGTGGCCCTGGACGCCCACTGTGGACCAGCGTCCCCTGGCTACTCTGCCGCTGCCACCTCTCCAACACAGTGGCTCTTGAGGTGCTGCAGTGTTACCCCCAGATCTTCCTGGAAGGGCCCTGGCACTGGCACCTGGCAGAACCCCAGCAGCCACAGCAACCACGGGTGCTGCGGGGACCATGCAGGTCCCCCTGGGAGGCCAGGCCGGGGTCCTGCCACGGTGAGCAAGTGCTGACCAAAACAGGTATTTTCAACAAGCACAACGGGGACAAGGGACAGGGATGTGCCAGCCAACACCATGCTGGACTTTCAGGAAGCAGCTAAAGGTCACCAGTGCCAAGGACAACAAGTGAGAACTGAAAGCGGGGCATGACCACCACCTGGTTGCAAACACAAGGCAGGGACACCCTGTCACCTGTCCATGCTTCCAGGGCTCTCAGCCTCGTCCCTTCACTGATGACCACACTCAAGTGGGGAGTGAGGAAGATCCTTGAGATGGGGTGCAGACAGCCTTGTCCCCCGTGAACCTGTGCCGGCAATCGGAGCCCCTGGTCCTTGTGCCCATACCGGGTACACGGTCCTTTGAGCAGGGCCATCAGATAGGTGAGATGGGTAATTCCATCGGCCCTGGTACAGCAGGAGAGGCTGGGCCAGCCAGAGTCTCTGACTCAGCCAGCACCCTGACAGGTGACCATGTTGAGGCCCCAGAACAGCACAGGGTGGTCACAGGCAGCCAAGTCACCCTGCAGCCCAGCAGTCATGCCTGAGGACCAAGTTTCAGGACAGGGGCTCTCCTCAGGCTCAGAGGTACTGAGTGGATGCCCAGGAACAGAAGCGGCTGGCCTCCAGGACCACAGTGGGACCACGGGCTGGTGGGACGGGGGCCCTGGCCAGTGGCTGGGTCTGAGCAGGAACTCGAGCGAGGGGCGCAGGGGAGCTGCATGTCTCTGGGGTCCAGCCCAGCCCAGCCCAGCGAAGCCTCCCTCCCTGTAGATGGGAGATGGAAAGTGCAGAGAGAAGAGGAGGTGTGCGCGGCCAGCTCAGGCATGGGCCGAAGCTGCTGACCCGTTCCATGTCAGGCAAGGCACAGCACAGGGCTGAGCCACATGGCAGGGACCCAACCTGGAGATGTGAGGACAGGGGCACTCACAGCCATTCTCAGGCCCGGGGTGACCCACCTGGGGTGGGGGACGGACTGGAGAAGTTCTGATTCTCAGTGGGACCCTGTGATCACACCAAGGGGAGGTGCCAGGAGAAGACCTGTGCCCTGGCTGTGGCTGCCACACCGGCCCAGCCCCCGTCCGTCCTGCACCCCCTTCAGTGCACAGATTTCAGTCATGCACACCTCAGGCTCCCAGCACCAGATCCTGAAAGCCACCCAGGGCACTTCCGGAAGGGGCAGGGCCTGGTGGGGGGGCTCACCGGAAGGCCAAGCAGCCGAAAATATGCTGGACAGCAAGGCTACAGGGTCAGGGCACAGGACAGCTTGTCACGCTGTCCCTGCCCAGGTAACCTGTGGAGCTCTGCTCACCACCTGGGGCCTGATCCTCAGCAGACACAGGGAGCCCCGAGACTCGCTGCTGTTGCGGTGAGTGGGATGAGACAGCAGCACACATTTGGTTCTACCCAAAGGACATTTTGGGGCCCAGCATCATCGTGCGTTCCTGTTCCCCCAGCATTTGGGCGGCTGAGGCAGGAGGATCACCATGAATGAGTTTGAGACCAGCCTGAGCTGCACACCAAGACCCATATATCTCCAAAGCGTAAAAAAAGAGGAAGAGTTTGAGAAGATGCCTCTCAGTGCCAAGTTGGAAATCAAAAGGACCAGAGCCGCAGGGAGGAGGCACCAGGGCCACACGGTGGGACTGGGAGGCTTCACTTCCCCCTGGCCAGCCCTGAGGCAATCCTCCTCCTCCCAGGCAGGCGGGAATCTTGGTGCCCAAGGATTCAGTTTCCGGCTCTCCCAGGCCTGGCATTTCCTCCATCCAAGATACCATCAGCCCTGGAAGCTGCGTCCACTCTCAAGAGCATTTCCGGAGAGAGGCAGGAAGGGAGGGAGGGAGGCCGAAAACCCCAGGACAGACACACTCAGCAGCATCCCAGACCCAACCCAGAGCCCCAAGGAGGAAACTGGCCCTCAGCGCCCATGAACCAAGCCGAGCGTGGTGGGGACAGCAAAGCAGGGGGGGGCAAAGGATCCCATCGCCCCACGGCCAAGGCCAGTGCCACTGCTCAGCACCACTCACACCAGCCCCTAGGGCCAGATTCTATATGCCTCCGGGTGAAGCACCAGGATCCCGGCTTTCCCCCTGGCTGCCCAGGGCTCCTTAGGAGCAGCAGCTATCACTGGGTGACCCTGGCTGACCCCGCTGCAGCCCTGCCCAGAGCCCTGGGGACTGTAGCAGTGAACAGTGATAATAGCCCGTTTCCCTGCAGCAGAGGAGCTGTTCCTTGTCCTGAGTCTTGGGGAAGCCCCTGGAGCCCCAGCTTGGCTTCCTGTGTCTGAGCAGTGGGACTTGGTCACCTCCCAGTGAGAAAGTCCAGCTGGTCCCTGCATTGATTGGACAGCTGGAGTTGGGGCTGCAGATGGAGGGGACGTGCCTGCCTCAGCTTCCCCTGCACCCCCTTTGTAGTGGAAGCAGCCAGTTCCTGGGGATCAGAACCCAAGGAGGCAGGCAGGGCTGAGGACAGAGCTTTGGGGCCCATCTGTGGGTCTGAGAACATACGGGTGGGCATGGTCGTACCCACAGCCACCCTGGAGCCCCCGAGCTCCCTTCCCACTACCCAGGCCAGCCTATACCAGGACAGGCACCAGGATGACGCTGCCCAGCTGCCACTCCCAAAGCCAGGGTCAGGACTTGTGCAGGAGGCGCCCAGCCTCCTGTTGCCCTCCCTGCCTGCAGGAGGAGGCCTTGCTTGCCCCTGAGGTCAAATCCCACTGGTCCGCTGCCCAGCACCAGGCCCAGACCCTCATCTGGGTCTCACACTCTGCTCTTTGCTGCCAGGCAAGGCATCTTCCTTCCACGCAACTAGACAAGGACACCCCAGCTCCAGGACAGCCCTGGGCTCACGGGCTCTGCTAACAGCCTGCATTAAAAGTTTCCCATCTGCACACAAGGAGTCCAGGGAACAACAGAAAGCACAGGACCTCGTCCCTGAAGGCCTGGTCCTGGGTCCAGCTATGATTTATAGAATACAGATGAGGCAAGGGAGCTCAGATGTCCGGCAAGCCGTCAAAGTCATAGAGCAGTAGCAAGGCCAGGAGTCACCCAGGGTGTCTGACCCTGGAGCCAGAGCCCAGGCCTGGGGGGGAAAGGGGGGAACACCTCAGTGCTCTGTTCCCACTGAGAGGGAGGACTGGCACTTGGGAACACAGAAAACACTCCCTCTGCCCCCACCCAAAGGTGGTCCTGTTTTCCCACTCTCCAGATGGGAAAATAGAGCCTTCAGCCCCACCCCAGCCTAAAGTATTCAGTTCCCTGAAGGCAGAAATCCCCAGTGTGGAAAATATATTCTGAGCAATAGCTGAGCTCCTACATTAAGCTGGTGTATGGACATCACTATTCTGTATCCCAGGCGCTTAGAGACCTGCAGGCCTGAAGGCCTGGACTGAGAAGTAGAAAGAATCCTTGCATAGGAGGTGGCTGCAGGCCAGGGAATGGCAGAGTGGGACAGGGTCTGCTTCCCAAGAAAAGCCACAAGTCCTGGCCCAGCATCTTGCCAACCACAAGGCACTAGGCAAGAGCCTAGACTCTGCCTAGGTCTCCCAAGTGGGACGCTGCATCTTCCCAAGGCTCAGTTTCCCCACTCTAGAAGCCTTTATGCTGGCACAGGTTGGAAGTGCTGACCCCCCTGGAAAGCTCCCTCACTGGGCCTGTGAGTGCTGTTCCCTCAGGATCGCCTGTGGCCACCCACTTTGGTGCTGGCCACAGTGACCCAGAGCTCCAAGGCCATAGACAGCTCCCTCTGGTCAAGTGGGGCGGCAGGGGAAAAGCTTATGTAACCCGCCCATTATCTTCTCAACCTTTGCTCCAGCCTGCAAGGCTTAGGAAAGGCGGTCTCATTGGCTGAGCTGGAAGCCTGCACAGAAAAGACCTATTCAGGGCCCTAGAGCTCTGTCTCTTTTTTAAAGGCCCAGACCCCCTCCACAAGCCCTCCCTTTTAAACCAACAACAATACAAGCAGGAGAACAAACGCAGCTTATTTTGAGAAGCACAAAATTTTAACCCAAACTTATAAAATAAATGGTGCCTATTCACAGGAAGATCGGGGAGGTTCTGGTTTCTCCTCATGAGCCACAGGGGAGCAGGAGGAGATGGACACACCCTGGGGCCCGGGGTGCAGCGGTCTCACAGGCTGGGGGAGGGGAGGGCAGAAAAGGAGCTGAAAGTTCTTTTGTTTGAAAATCACATCAGTTCCAGGGAGAAAACCTGAATTGGCCCTGTTCACACTCTCTGCAGCGCTGCCTAGCAGTACAGAGCATCCAGACAGACCTCCAGCCCAGCAGCCCAGGAGAGAGCCCAATTTGCATACACCTTCACGGGCCTGCCAGGCCAGCCCCATCCCGCAGAGCACTGCCTGGAATACAGATGGTGCCTCCCACAACAGCCACAGGAGGGAACAGCCCTGAGAGGACAGGGACACCGTGCCTGGCTCGGTGGCAGGTGCAGCCACACAGGCACCTCTGGGCTGTGCACTTGCAGGTGAATTGTCCAACAGCAAGCAGAGTCCTTCGGGGAAGCGGAAGTGTGCTTGGCAAGCTGGTAGGATGCTGCAACCGTGAAGAGCATCTGTGTGCAGGGGCCAACCTCAGTGACCTCATGTGGGCCCAGGGACTCTTGAGTTCAACACCACTTGACAGAAGGAGGTAGAGAGAGGCTCCACGAAGTTAGTCTACTGACCCACATCCACGAAGGCACCAAGATTCAAAGTCAAGGCAGCCAGACTCTGGCTAAGGGGTGTCAGCCACCTAAGCACTCAGTGGTCAATGATAAGAGACTCCCACTTCCCAGCACCAGAGGAAGAAGACAAACCTGGGTGGGGAATCCAGAATAGGGAATCACCTCTATGCTCTGACTAACAGAGAAGGGTAGAAGCCCATGCCCAAGCATAGATGGCCTTGAAGGCCATCTTTCCCAGGATAAGCACTTCGGGTGTCAATTGCCTTCCTAAGCAAAGCTTGAAACCCTTGAGCCTCTATTTGCCTGTCTGTAAAGTGGGGAGAACGATACCTCCCCAGTGTTCCATGAATGTGAACCTGAGAGCAGTTCTAAGGCATCAGCCACACTACTAACTTAAAGCCACAGGTCCTGGGTTTGTAAAGCCCAGTTTCTAAGAGAAGCCCTTTGCTTTGTGTCCATGCATTCTGTTCATGTTGGTGGGAGAACATCTCAAGGCCACCTGTGACTTTAAGAGACAAAACAAGAAAGATCTCACCAGTCACTGGAATCTGTAATGATAACGCTGGCTTTTCACACTCTTCCCCCAACAGCTTCCCTGTGCTACAAAACCTGCCAACAGTCCAAGTGGACTTGGGACTGGCAGGATTCTGCAGAAAACCCAATACCTGAACCCTACCCACTGCCCAGCAGGTGGAAAGGTCCGGGCCTTGCCCACTCTGCTCCTGCATTATTCACTGCCACAACTGAACCTGGGGGAGCCAGGCCCAGCCCTGCCACCTTGCACAACCCATGATGAAACTGCAAACAGGCTCTGACACTTGGGCACTCCCACCGTCCTGCAGAGAATCACCCTGGCCAACTATCTTTGGTGACGCAGCTGAAAACCAAAAACATTCTACCTCCCAGCGACAGGACTGCAGCAATCCCCCACCTCTGTAATGCACCTAGGAGAATTGAGGCCCAGAAAACAGACGTTTCCAAGCCCCCAGAAAGGCAGGGTGCTACAGACAGCCGGGATGCACCCCTCCAACAAATTAAGCCACGGAGCCCGAGCTCCTGAGGACACCCAGAGGGAGCCTGGGGTGCCAGGCAAGGTGGAGGCAGAGCCGCAAAAAGAAACCTGAGTTGTGGCCATAGATTGCTAATCAGTAACAAAATAGCCCTCCAAACCTAATCCTGCCCTGAACTCACACAGACCTAGGAGGGTAAATAAGAAACAAACCGCAGCACTGCCCCACATCTCTGTGGGTCTAGGACCCACCCCTGCCACCATCCCAGTAGGCCTACTGAGGCCACTCGCCATCAAGCCAAAGAGAAAGTAGTCCTCAAAGGTTGAGGCTGTCCCCGGGAGAAGAGCAGTTCCTTAAGGCCCAGTTAGTGGTTTCTGAATAAGAAATTGTTCTAAGCGGAAGCAAACAGGTAAGGCAGGTAGTACAGGCAGTGTTCAACCAGAACTGGGACCCAAGCCTGCAAGAAGGTAAACAGAAGGAAGCAGCAGGGCGGGCGGCTGTACAGGAGCCACTAGTTAGAGGATGGAGGGCGGAAGACAAGGGCCAGGGGGCGGGAACAGCCAGGCTGCTGGGCTCCTGCAGCCCCCAGCTGCTGTCCCGCTCTTCTTAGAGGCCAACAGACACCCAGGTGGGAGTGGAAGGCAAAGCTGAGCCTTCCTGAAGCAAAAAGTGCTCTCACCACACCCTGGCCACAGAGGACCGACCGCAGCACTTCCTGTTCTGCCATCAGCGATTTACAAACCCTTTCACAAGTGTTATCTCCACATCAATCCCATGATGCCCGGATCATCGGCTTCAGTGCACAAATACAGAAACTGAGGCACACAGAGGAGAGAAGCCAGACTCCACTCCAATCCCTTCCTTATCCCTTGGGGAACTCTTAGCCCCTCGATGTCCCTGACCTAAAGTGCTGAACAAATAGGAAATCAGAAAGTCCCTTGGCCCGGGTCCTCTGGCCCAGCTCTCTGCCTCCCGGCTGTCGCGATAAGGCAAGAAGGAAGCAGACAGAATTCTGCTCACCACACGCGTGGACGCCGCTTGGGCTGGGGGCACGGAGGGGTCGGACACACACACACAGGCGCGCGCGCCTGTTGCCCCAAGGAGGGGTGAGGCGCTCCTAGCCAGCCCCACAGGGCCAGTCGCCAACACCTACATCTCTGCCGCAACAAACTTTTCTGGAACTGCGCCCAGCTGCGGATTCTCAGCTGGACAGGGGCGCTCACCATCCCCAACCACAGTCCAACACCAAGGCAGGTAGACGTAGGGTTCTCCTGCCCGCATGCAGGACCCACCGTGGAAGTGAGGGCCAGAGCCTCCCACACTCCCAGTTCCGTGCGAAACCCAGCGGGAGATGGGGTATACTTACCATGCAGCCCATTGGGGATGCTGCGGTGGTGCGGCGGGGCCGACAGGTCATCCAGGGAACGGCGGGTAGCTCCCGCCTTGCCGTCGGGGGCCTTGTGTGGCCCGGGGGGAAGCAGCACTGGGGGCACATGGTGGTGGTGGTCCGGGCTGCCGCCGCTGCCCGCGCTCGACGTGCTGCTGCCGTCGCCCACGTCGCGGGCCCCTGAGCCCCCAGCCGCCGCCAACGGCCCGCTCAGACTAGCTTGGCTGTCGATGGAGCTGCGGGAGCCCGCGCCTCCGCCGCCGCCCGCGTTGCCCGCACCGCCCGCGGCCCCCGCCGCCGCCAAAGCCGCACGCTCCTCATCCAGCAGCAGCACCAGCTCCTTCAGCTCCAGGTTCTCACGCAACAGTGCCTCCTGGCGCGCCTCGAGCTCCCGCAGCTTCTGCTGCGAGCGGGCCACCTCGTGCCACACGGCGCCGGCCGCGTGGCGCCCGAAGCGCTGCCACTCGCGCGCTAGCTTGCGCCCCTTCTGCCGGTCGTCGTCTAGGAAGCAGCAGAGCTCGCGCAGTTCTTGGTTGTCGTCCTGTAGCCGCTGGTTCACGTCCTTGAGGCCGCGGATCTCCAGGAGGTGCTGCTGCAGCCTCCGGTTCACGTCGCGCATGAGGCCGCCGTGCTCCAGCATGAGGCCCACCTTCTCGCCTTCGGCGCGCCGCAGCCGCCGCGCCAGCTCTTCCTTGCTCCAGCGCAGCAGCTCCTCGTCCGGCACCTGGCTCAGCTCCTCCGCCGCCGCCGCCGCCACAGCCGTGGCTGGGGGCTTCGCCATGGCGCGGTTGTCACCGCGGCATCGCCTTCGCGATCCCCGCCGGGGCTCCGCGGCTGAGCCAGTGCGCGCGGCCGCCGTGCGCCCGGGGCTCCTTCAGCGAACGGGCGAGGCAGGCGCAGGCCGCCCCCGGCCCGGCTCCGGGAGCCCCGGCCACCCCGCCCACCCCGGGAGGAGATGGGCGGGGATCGCGGCCGGCCCCGCCCCCGGTGGGAGGGCGTGCAGGGGGCGCACGGAGGCGGAGGGGGAGGCGCCCGGACTCCCCCGCACGGTGCGCCCGTCCGCCCCCTCGGCGCACGGCCAGTGGTGCGCTCCCGCGGCGGTCCCGCCCCCCGGCACGGGCGATTGGGTGGCTCCGGGGGTGTGAGGGGAGGCGGGGCCGCGCGGGGGCGCCGTGCGATGGTTCGGTCCGCGCACGGGGCCCCAACCCCCTCCCAGCGGTTCGAGTTTCTGCGCCCAGAGGACGCGGCCTCGGCCAATCCCAGGGCTCCAGGGCGCGTTTAAAATGCAGGTACGGCAGTGGGGGGCGGGGGTGGAAAGGTAGGGCCTGGCTCCCCTTAAAGGCGACGTTGGCCTAGGCGTAAGCCCCCTCCCGGCCAGAGTCCCTCCCCCACCTCTCGAGCTCATAAACAAATACCCAGGGTCTGCGCTACAGCTCCTCACTCCCTCCTGGGGACACCAGCGTTCAGCGTATTCGAGATGCAACGAACAATAGGGCTCGACGCAGGGTCGGGCAGGGCGCTCTTTGTCCCTCTCCTGTCCCCAGACACCCTGGCCTCCTCCCCTTTCCACCCGGGTTCCCCGCCGGGGTGCGCAGCGAATCCGAGCTTCCCCTCCTAGTTCAGGACTGCAAATTCACGGCTGTGCGCAGAAGCCCAGGGCCTGGCCCGCCGGGCCAGAGTCCAACCCGAGCTCTCTCCCCGACCTCAATGGGGCCCGGGCGCTGGAGACCTGCCCCTTGCCTGGAGCGGGCGCAGAGCTCAGATGCACCGCCACATCCCCAGAATCGGTGGAAAATCTGAGATCCGTGAGGCGCAAATCCCTTGGATCTAGGGCGCCCAGGAGGCCGCCGCGGGCCACCCACCCGACCCCAGCAGAACAGACCCCGCGCACCGTGTCTCCACAGTCAGGCCAGTAAGCCTCATTATCCTGACGTTCCCAAAGCGCATTTACCGCGCATGTAGTGTTTGCTGGCCCCAAATGAAAACCCTCGCGCGACCGTGAGCTGCCCACGGCCCGAAACGCGCACACGCGCAGCAGCTGACGTCCCAGCTGACAATTGCAGGACCCTTCCCTAAACAACTGTGAGTGTGATGGCTCTGCCAGGCCTGTTCTGGCCCCACCGGCTTCCAGCCTCTAGGCCTGAGGGAGTGACGGGGGACACGACCTGGCAGGAGTCCACTGGCCTCTGGGGGTTACTTAGCATTCTGAAAGGAGAAGGGAGGAAGAGAAGATAATAAACAGACTAGATAACCGTGAGAGTGGCGTAAGTGCTGTGCAGGGAATTGAGGCGGGCTGCTGTCACACAAAGTGATTGTCAGCTGCCTTCCCCCCAGCGGTTAGGGAGGGCAGAGACCTGAGATGTGTGCTACAAGGACAAAGGTACAGGGGAAAGGCATTCTGGGTGGAGGAACAGCTCCTGCGGAGGCCTGGCATGGCCTGTGGGAGGAAGGCCAATGGGCCTGCCTGGGTCAGGAGCGGGTGGGCGTGGGCAGAATGCAGCTCCTGTGATTCCAAGCAGCTGGGAAAGCACACTGGGTTAGCCTGGCTCACCTTTTGCACATGTGGATTAGGGACAGGGCTGCACAAGGAAGTCCAGGTTCAAGTATCTCCTCACCCACACCAGCAAGACAGGAGAGTGTGGGGGCGCAAATCAGTGACCCGAGAGACATCAGGACACACCCAGGCTGGCAGGAGACCCTCTTCTCACCAGCAGCTGCCCCACTGGTTCCTGTGGCCTGCCTCTGCCCCTCCACCAGGGTGACAGCTTCCGGATAAAGAGGAAAGCTCCTCTCAATAGGGTCTGTTTGCAGCATCAACACGCTGCAGATCAAAAGTTCCTCAGCTGACACCCTTGGCTTTGCCAGTGTTCTCCAGGTGCAGCCAAGACCAGGTGGGGCTACTGGGAACTGAGAGGGGGTCCAGCTGGACATCCTGGGACAGAAGATGAAGGGCCCAGGGCTGGCCCTGAATCCTGAAGCAAGAGGGATGGCCTAGCCAGAGCTCCTCCCTGGGGGCCTCTAGGCTTCAGCTCCCACCAGAGGTGCTGTGTTCCCAGAATTCTCAGGATCCTGCACAGCCTAGATCCTGGGTGTCAAGTGACACTTCATTTTTGGCTCCTTGGTCATGCCTTGGCATGGAAAAGGTAAAACTCCGTTGTGGAGTTCCAACACGGAAGTTCTCAAGATGCCTGGCAAAATAATGGTGAGTCATAAAAGACAGAGATGAGCCTCTGCCACCCACCCTGAGTCGAGTCTGTCCAGAGCTACACAAATGTCCCAAGAGGTAGCGAGGGCTGAGAACCAATAAACAACCCAGTCAGACACAGTATGTGAAGCTCAGAGCAGAGAGCTTATCCCACTAGCCCTCCGGGAGCAAGCAGACAGAGGGTCCTGCCCCTGTGAAGGCCGGGGGCTCTCTCCATCTCTGGCTGGCCCACGGCTCAGACCCCAGATTCAGCCCTGGCTGCTCAGTGCATGGCTAAGTCCAGGCCCTCATTTTGAGGATGAGGAAACAAAGCCCCCACTTTGCCCACAGTCATGTTCCTCTATCAGTCTACTAAATACACAGCGTATATGGTTTAATCTGCAACACATCGCAATTAGTGGGTGGCACAACGCAAGTCTATAGGAAGCTCCATGGGGCCCTGAGGATGGTGGCCTGGAAGAGACACATCCTGAAGGCTTAATGAGAGCTGGGCAGAGTGTGGAGGAGGAGGAGGGGGAGGGGGAGGGGGAGGGGGGGGAGGAGGAGGAGACGACAGCACCAGCAAAGGCCCAGGCTAAGCAAGGTGACTTCATAGAGAGACAGAGGCAGGAGCTTGACCATGGAGTGTTAGGAAGGCCATGGCACTTGGTGAGTTTGGTAGTGTGGTCCTTCCTGCTTGACTCTGAGAGGTAACCACAGCAACCGTGATGGTAGCCAGCACATCCTGGCATCCCGGAAGTGCCAGGATTCTAAACCCCGCCCCCAGCAATGCCTCAGCAACCTCATGGGGTGATCTTCAGCCCTTCTAGGATCGGGCGTGGATGTCAGAGGACTCTGGTTTGGCCAGAGGAGAGCTGTGAGAAAATAAATAAGCGAAGCTTGATGTTAATCAGTCACTTCTGGTGAACTCTCCTCTCCCCTGGCCATCCCCATCCTCTGCACCAGGACATGTGATAAGACGTTTATTCCCATTCTCCAGAGGCCAGCACTGAGGTCCAGAGAAATAAGGGCCATCTGAGAAGCCCAGCACTTACTCCTGGCAGACTGCACTCCTGAGTATGGCAGGCGTGGCCCTGGACTATCCCTTCCTTTAGGGATGGGACCTGTACATAATCTGTGGAACTGCTAGGACATACTCCTGTAGTCAAGTGTCCAGCCCCTGCATTTGCAAGCAGAGACACTGCATTGAAGCTGGGACCAGCAGTGTACCTTGGGGAGGACCCCGCAGGGCCGCAGCCGGAGGTCGTGGGGGCAACTGGGAGCTAGCACTGCACAAGGTGTACCTAGAGCAGCTGTTTTGGTACAAAAGTGGTAAAGCTGAAGCCCAGGGGCTCCCTTCCAGGCTGGCCAAATGCCTTGTGTTTGACCTGGCCATGGGGCACACAGCAGAGCTGAGACCTCAGGAAAGAGCAGGCTAGACTGAGAATGGACCAGCCAGGGGAGGGTAAGTGGGCCAGAGCAGAGTGGGGGTGGGGATAAAGAGGCTGACCTGAGGGGCTGGCCTCTGTACACCTCCCCCATGCCCCTCACCTCATAGCCATTGCCCTCAGGAGACAGCCAGAGCAGGCATCTTGACACATCAGGAAACTGAGTCACGGAGACTCTTTGCTGGTCAAGCTGTCTACTTGATGCTCTTAGAGCCATTCTTCATTAGATGCGCAGATTCTTGTTACCAAGAGCAGCCACAAGGCGGGCAATGGGGAGCACCTCCCAGCTGGGGGAGTCCCTGCCTCAGCTCTGGGGGCCCTCAAGACCAGCCCTGGCTCCTGCTGCAGCCCTCCCAGACCCCAGGCCACCAGGATCTGCGCTGATGTTCCTGTGTGCTAAGGCCCCCTTCTCTTTTCTCTTACGGTGTTGGATCACACGCGCTCCTCAAGCAGATTTAACTAGGACCGTGCCTGGCGTGCTGGATCACAGCTCGCTTCTCACTCACGCTTTTGGCACACAGAGCTTGTTCGCCCTCCCACAGCTGTACCCAGCTCCCCAACCACAGCGCGGGCCACTTGGGATCCAGTAAGCCTTTTGGGTAAGGGGCTGGCCTACGCAATGTGGAGTGTTTACCAATATCCCTGGCCTGTACCCTCTGTGCAGAAGCAGCACCCCTCCTCGATTTTATTGTTTTTATAATCTTTCTTTCTTTATTTGTCTTTTTGAGACAGGGTCTTGCTATGCAGCTCAGGCTGGCATTAAGCTCACTTTTGTAGCCCAGGCTGGTCTCAGACTTGCACTGATCTTCCTGCCTCAGCCTCCCAAGTGCTAGGATTATGGGCATCACCACCACACCCAACTTTTTTAAATCTTTTTTTAAACTTTATTTATTTGGTATAGTCTCACTAAACAGCTCAGACTCAGAGTGATCCTCCTGTCTCAACATCCCCAGCACTGGGGTTATAAGCATGCACCACCATCCCAGGTTTTGGTGGCCAGCCGGCACACCCGGAGTTCCAGATCTGGCAGAGCATACAGTTCAGGGGATCCCAACCTGGTCCTTCAGCTTGCCAGGCAGGTGCTTAGACCATTGAGCTCTCTCCCTAGACCCCTCTCCTCAATTTTAAAAACCAAAAACATAAGCTGGGTATGGTGGCACACATCTGTGATTCCAGTGCTTGGGAGCCTGAGGCAGGAGGATCAAAACTTGTACCCCTCGGGCCGGCGAGATGGTTCAGTGGTCTAAAGCGCCTGCTTAGGAGGGCTCAGGCAACTGCGGGGACTGCAGTTCGATCCCGGGCACCACATGCTGCGCCAGCACCACCACCAGGGCAGGCTGAGCCAGCCACAAAATGAATAAATAAAGAAACAAACAAACACAACAAGCAAACAAATAAATAAATAATTTAAAAAAAAAAAAAAAACTTGTACCCCTATCCAGGGGTGCAAAGTGAGTTCAATGCCAGTCTGGACTACATAGTCATAGTGAGACCCATCTCCAGAAAAGAAAGCCCTCAAACAGAGAAGCCCGAGTCTGGCTGCACATGGGAGTGACCCAGTGAACTGGGGGCAGAAAGAGGAGGACAAGCAGGTTTCCTCACTCTGGAGGTGTGTGGCTAGCAAACTGCTGCTTTCGCTCCAGCACTGAGAAGTGCGACACGATTGTGCCCTTGCGTGGTAGTTACGAGGTGCAAGATAGTTTCCCTTCCAGATGTCCTGTCCCGACATCTCTGGCCAGGCCTCCACAAGGCCCCCACCCAGCAGTGCTGCCCGATGCCCGCACCTGCCTGCGGCAGACATGTGAAACCAGTCCCCTGGTGCCTGAATATTTCATGCAGTGAGGGCGGAACAGAGCTGCAGGACCTTAATTGTTAATGTGGCTTCTGCTGACTGCTGGCCCAGGCATCCCATCCCTCCTGCCACCGAAAATAGCAGCCATGGTCATTCCTGGGGACCCCAAGCTTTCCTGTGACCTGTGCTGCATGGGGCAGGGTTGTCCCATGCAGGAAGCAAGAGTCACAGACAGGCCACTTAGTTCCTTGTTAGCCCAGTGCTGATTGCCCACAACCCACCCAGGGAAGAGCCTGGTAATATTGAATGAATGAATGAATGAGGGAGGAGGAGGAGGCAAGGTTGACTAGAAAGGCCCTGACCTGGGGTGGTGGTGTGCACCTGTCATCCTAGCACTTGGGAGGCTGAAGCAGGAGGATCACCATGAGTTTAGGGCCAGTCTGAGCCACACAGTGAGACCCTGCCTCAAAAAAGAAATGAACTCTGCGCTTAGAATTTGTTTCTGTCCTGATGCTTACCAGTGGGTGGACCTGGCTGTCACGGTCTTGCTTGTTCCTGGCAACTTTAGATTCTTACCTGAAAATGTCCTGTTTCATCTTTGCCAGAGGAAAGACAAGCTCGCCCTCAGGCACACATCAGGGTAGGGGATGGCGCCCTCCCAGGGAGCAGCCTGGGAGGCCTAGTTGTTCCAGCAGCTGCACTAGACAGTGTCCCTGTGACCTCCCCCTCTAGCCTCTGGGCTGAGACTTCTCTTTCTGCAGCAGCCATAGGAGGAAGCCAGGCTCACCCCAGCCTTGCTTGACCCCACAGCTGCAGTGACGTGGCTCCGTCTCGGGCTCTGGGAACTGCAATGCACCAGTAAGTACAGCACCCCGAGATCTGACGCTTCCACGCACAGGGGAGTTTGAGATTTGACTGTCACTGTGGTAAAATCTAAGAAAAGTAAAAAGGTAGCCCTAAAGGAAGGAGAGGGGGAGGGTAGGGGTGGCACACACCTGTCATCCCAGCACTCAGGGCTGAGGCAGGGAGATTGCCGTGAGCTTGAGGCCAGTCTAGGATACATAGTGAAACCCTGTCTCAAAAAACAAATGGATGGGTGGATGGATGGATAGATTGTTAGATGAATGGGTAGGTAGAGAAGATCTCCAGCATCCTCTAAAATTAGCAGTGAATCTAATATGTAAAATTCACGGCTGGGCAAATAGCTCGATGGCGTAAGCACCTACCTGGCAAGCGCAAGGACCCAGGTTTGATCTTTGTACTTCATGCCATGCTGGCCTAGAACCCTGGGTGTGCTGTTCAGCTACTGAAACCTGGCATAATGGCATAGGCCTGTAATCTCAGTGCTAGGCAGTCTGAGTCAGGAGGATCACTACAAGTCTGAGCTGCATAGCAAGACCCTGTATCAAATAAATAAATAAATTTTTAATTAAAAAATAAAATTCAGGAAACAGCACCTTTTATAAGGGATAAAAGGCCTGAGGCTCCAAGGGACACACAGGCACACAGGCGCACGCACGTACATAAGCACACACACGCACACAGATTCTTGGACCATTCCCAGGCTGGGCTGTCTCAGCAGAATAAACACCCTGTCAGCAGGTCTGCTGCGAGTCCCGAGCAGACCCAGGCCCGTGAGCAGGGATCGCTCATCCTGGGGCGCTGGCGTCCCCTGGGAGACTGAGAGGTGAGGGACTGTGCATGGGCTGAGGGTGGGCTGCACTCTCCTCCGCTCCCTGAGGAGGCGGTTCAGGACAGCACTAGAACAGTGTTGCCAAGAGTGGAGGCCCAAAAACCAGAAGGTAGTCATCTCCTCCAGAAAGGTCAGGGCTGGAGGCAGGTCAGGCTTGTTGATTTTCTAAATAAATCAATTTTACTGTTGAAACTCTCTGCATTTTTTTATTGACTTTTGAGGCAAGGTTCCACTCTGTAGCTCGAGGTCTTTGATCTCCCTGTGCAGTTCAGGTTGGCCTTGAACCCATGGCGATCCTCCTGCCTCAGCCTCCTGAGTGCTAGGACCATAGATCTGTGCCAATAACTGCTCACAGCTGTTTTTAAATTTAGAAAATGAAAGGCTGACATTGGACATCCCGTATTCAACACCGTAAGTCGGGAACCTCAGCCATGTGAGGGAAGGGATTTCCTGCTTGGGTTTTCTGTCCATGGAGAGGACCAGGGACGTGTGTGACAGGACATAAACATTTTCAGAATACAAGTGTCTAAATAAACCAATAAATAACCATGTTAACTCCTTGTGAGAAGTTTTTGTGTGTTTGTTTTTGTGGTACTGGAGATCGAGCCCCAAGCCTTTGCAACGAGCTGTGTCCCTGCCCATTTTTAAACTTCTAAAATAATTTTAGATAGGGTCTCACTAAGGTGCCCAAGCTGAGCTGCAGCTAGCTGTGCTCAGACCTGGACCAGCAGGCCTGGCTGAGGTATTCAGGTACGTTGGACGCTGCCCCAGTAGACTGTGCCCCTGGTGGTGGCATTTCCAGAAGCTCTGGCCCTGGAAACCGGATCTTGGGAGGAAGCTCTGTTCAAAGCATTTGGTCCTGGTTACCACAAAAAAATAAAGAAGTGAAATCCCAACCAGGAAAACATATGACTCAGACACATGGGGTCCAGAGCCAGAGAGGACAGGCACATGAGGACGCTGGTGGCCCTGGCAGGTGGGCCAAGGGAGCTGTCGGCCTCGCTTGGGGACATGCTGCTGCCATCTGGTCCTTTTTTAAAACTCCAATGCATGCATTATTTTATTAACCATATAAATATTTAACTAAATATTAATAAAACTTAGCTCTGGGCCATGGCCTGTAAGACAAATGCCAGTGAGGCTGTCCCCTCCCATGAGCCCTGACCCCTGGTCCAGGTGGGGGTGGAGGCTGTGCTCACCAGGCACTTGTGGTTCACACAGCTCAATTCCTATTCCCATCCTCTCAGCAGGAATTTGCCTGCTTTGCCTCCAGAGGCTGGGGGAGGCTGGGGGTACATTTGGGGTGCACCATGCCATGAAGGCAGGGCAGGACTCACCATGACGGCAGCTGCCACCCCAGCTCCATGCCCCTTTGACTTCACCTGGATGCCTTCTTCCTAGGAAGAGTCTTGGAACTCCTCCCAGCCATATCCTTCAGGTGCCAGCGTGGGCACAAAGGGCAGGGGCACAGATGCCTCAGGAATGCAGGTGGCAGAGGGCAGGAGGGGCGCTCACACCTCTCCTGCAGAGCCTCAATCCTCCCCTCCCGGGGCCTGGCACAGAGCTGGCCCAGCAGAGAAGACCAAGAGAGCTGGCATGGTGGTGTACACCTGTGATCCCAGCTTTCAGGAGGCTGAAGCAGGAGGACCCCAAGTTCAAGGGCCATCTAGGCTATGTAGGGAGTTCACAGTAGGACTACACCTGTGAGAGTTTGTCAAAAAAAAAAAAAAAAAAAAGATTCCTCTTAATCTTCATCCTGTCTGATGGCCTCTGATGGCCTGGAGAAGGGGTGGGGCAGGAGCAGGGCTGTGCCGTCAGCCCAAGCTCAGCCTGTGACACTGCCTCCTTCCCACCACCCCGAGGACCAGCCCACCACACCAGCCCCATTTTACAGATGTCACCACAGAGACTGGGAGTCTTACGAACACATCCCTGATGTTGCTAGACCTCTACATGCAGCGGTCCTTGTACCAGGGCAGAGAGTAGGAATAAGATAGCTGTGACAGGTGACAATCCAGGACTCTGTGACATTAACCAGCACTGTCCTGACTGCACCCCACCACCACTGGGTGTGAGGGTCACTTCCTGGAGATAACAGCCAGCCAGGTGGAAAACATCAGCTCACAGCTGTGCCTTCCTGCAGAGGGCTTCCACGGGAGGAGCTCCCAGGTGCAGGGTGACATCTCTAACATGGTGGCCCAGGGCTGAGGAGCCTGCCTCCTCCTCCTACGCCTCTGCCTTCCAGGAGCAGCTGGTGAGTCCTGTCCTGCATTTCCAGAGGAAGGTGACGAATTGAGCCCCTTCCTGGACAGCTAATGACCAGCTCGCTGCATCCCCGCTACCAGCACTGCTGAGCCACAGTGAGGTCACAGGAAGCCAGCACTCCCGAAGGCAGCTGCGTGAACCAGAAGGGAGGGTGGGTAACCTAGCCCCACCTCTCTGTCCATGACCTCCTGCCACACCCCACCTCACCCCACCCACTTGCCCCACTTGTGGACCCACTGGACAGGACAGTTCCCTGAGTGTTCCCCCTGAGTGGATGGACCCCACCTCCATCCCAGGCACAGGAAAGGGGTGCTGCTGCTCCCTAAAGTGGCCCCTTCCTCCCCAGCTGTCCTGGAAGATGCTCTCCAAGTTTGGTCTTGAGGGGTTCCTGGGGAGCAGCAAGGGAGGCAGGATGCAGAGCTGTGGGCGTCACCTTGGCCAGTGGATGGGAAGCTCCACATCTCAGCCTCTGTGGGCTGGAGCTGCTCCTCCCACTTCAGGACAGGGCTGGGCCTGGCAATGGCCACGGCCAGTGCCCATCAGTGCGGTGTGTGAATGTCCTGTGCAGGCTGTCCTCTAACCAGAGCAGTGAGGGACCAGCCTACATAGTCAGTCTGTTGGGGGTTAGCAGCACCCCCTGAGCCAGCCCCTGCAGGCTTCCCGCATCACACAGTGAATTCTCTGAAGGTCAGGCCCAGCTCCAGGTAGGGAGCTCCTTGTCCCTGGAGGAGAACAAGTGGAGGCAGCATGACATTCCCGCGGGTGGGATCTGAGCCAGCTGGCCGCAGGGCGTCTGCATGTCTGCTCTGCCACTGCCTCACCAGCGTGCAGCTGCTCTGTGTGTTAGGTGCACTTTGCAGCTGGGAAACTGAGGCACGGGCCCTGCCGTGGCTTGCCTGGGGGTCTGAAGCCAGCTGACACCTTCACAATCACCACTATTCTGTGAGCCGGGCCTTTCCTCCTGAGCCAACCCTGCCCGTTTCTCTTTTCCTTTTTGTGCGTCGAACCTAGGACCCTCACACCGAGCTGCGACCCCACCTGTTGATCCTATTTTTTATTTTGAGACAGTCTTGAGGAATCCCTAAGTTGCCCAGGCTAGGCTCAAACACACAATGCTCCTGCCTCAGTCTCCCTGGGTGCTGGGACTATAGGTGTGCCCTGCTTCCTGCTGCCTTCTTGGTGCGGCTCTCTGGTCCTTGAACCCCTGGGACATCCATGTGGTACCAGGCCAGGACAAGAGTCGCTCCATGTCAGTATCCAGAGAGCCTGGATTGAAACACAGGGGAGCAAAGCCCCAAGCCAAGGAGTAGCCAGTGCATGCGCAAAGCCTTCTGGGCCGGGTGAGGCTATTCCTGCTCTCCCTGTTCCATGCTGCCCTGTCTGTCCCAGCCCCTGCTGGTTCCAGGAAAGGCAGGGTGCCCGTGGCATGGGTGTGGGCTCCGCTGGCAAGCCAGCCTCCTGCGTCCTGTGGTGCCCAATCAAAATGGGCAGGTTGGAGACAGAGCCGGTGGCCACCCTAGCGCCTAGGCTGTGCCACCGTGGGGGCACTGTTTCCAGGACCCCCGCATGGGAGCCCTGACCTCATCACTCTGCCCACGGCGCAGCCTGGAGAGCTGGTGGCCAGGGTGAGGGCACCGAACATCTCTGTGCCGCTCCTGCCGGGTGCACGCCTGTCCCTGTACTCTCTGCTTGATGGCTTCCTGGTTCCTCTCCCATCCTGTCCCCAGCCAGAGCCGGGCTCCTGCAGAGGCAGTACTGTGCTGCTGAAAGACCAGGATGGTAGCAGCCAGGTTTGGGTGAATGGCTGGACCTCTGGGGCTCAGTTTCCTCGTTTGTGAGATGAAGATGGTGGCCCACCACGCGAAAGGGGCCCTGGCCAGAGCCCAGCACACCTGGTCTTCACTGGTGACACTAAAGAAAAGGTTAAAAGCCAGGCATGGTGGCGCACACCTATAATCCCAGCATTCGGGAGGCTTAGGCAGGAGGGTCAGTGCGAGTTGGAGACTAGCCTGGGCTACAGTAGTGAACTCAAGGCCAGCCTGAACTGCATAGCAAGACCCTGCCTCAAAAAAGACAAAAAAAAAAAAAAAGTTAAAACACGACAAGAAGATGGCTATGGTGGTGCAAGCCTGTCACTTCAGGGTTGGGGAGGTTGAAGCAGGAGGATTTCTGCGAGTTGTAGGCCAATCTGAACTGCACAGCAAGACCCCTTGTCTCAAAAGGAAAAAAGAAAAAGAAAAAAAAATCCTCAAAAAAACTGGCTTCTACCAGGACGAGCATGCGGAAGCCTAGCAAAAAATGCTAAAGCCTGATTAGAATTTGGTCACTCAAAGAGTCTTGGTTCTGGTCCTCAAGTTCACGGTCGTTCTGGGAGTGAGGAGACAGCAGAGCCCACGAACAGGACGCCTGTATGCCTGGTGAGGCAGGAGCTGAGGAGCCGGAAACCGAGGAGGACGCGCGGGTGGAGCCTGCCTGGGGCCCCCCACTGGGTGCAGAGACCGAGGACGAGGGCATCCGCAGGGCAGAGCCACGCGTTTGGCAGGAATACTGCGTGTGATTTATCAGAGCGTCAGGAAGCCGCAAGCCGCGCGTTCTCCGCGTCTGGGTGCCCGTGACCCTGCCAGCACGCCTCTGGCACACGTCCCAGAAACCTTCGCCCTACAGCGTGAGGTCATGAAACGGGCTCACCCCTGGGGAATGCGTGTGGTTTGGGGAAGTGGCGCAGTGAAGTGACAGCAGGCAGGCATGGAGCTGGAGGAGGGCAAAGAAACAGGCAGTGCCCCCTCCTACCTGCTGCCGGGGGGACTGGCACGCAGCCAGCTGGCCCTAGCTGGCCCCCCAGGGCTCTCCACGCAGCCCAGAGGTGGAGACCAGGGCCACTGGGAAGATGTAAATATTTCATCTGGAGGAGGGGATCCGTGGCTTTACTTCTGGGCAGAAGGCAGATAGAAACCTACTAATTGAGGACCTACTGAGTGCTGGGCGGAGACCTCGAATCCACAAGACAGACCACAGAAAGAGCGCACAAGGCCAGGGGCTGCTGAGGGCCGGGCAGGGCCAGGGCAGGGACTTGCTGACTGAGCTCCCAGACTATGCCAAGACACTGACCTCGCCTCTGTCCTCCACACAGGAGATACGTGAGGCCTCACCCTGGGAGCCAGGCTTGAGGGCAGCTGCCCTAGCAGCTGCATGGCTCCAAGGATTGCTAGGAGCCTGGGGCTCCTTCTTGTGAACCCTGGAGTCCTGGCTGGGATCACAGGTGTGTACCTCCACACCCCTCTACCCTTCGCCACTTATTTTAGTCTAGATTTATCCACTCCTTATCATTTCTCCTATTAGTTGCAGGTTCACATGTTCTTGTCTCTCTAGGACCTTGAAGTGCATCATTCAGTCATTATTTATTCACTTATTTTTATGAGTTCGCATTTGTAGTGCATAACGATCACAGTCAGCATAGGAGTCGGCGCATACGCAGACTGCATGACTCTATCCCAGCTAGACTCCGTGAGGCTTCCCAGTGTTCAGGTCTTTATGGCCCCAGGCCCCGACACCTGGGGCGCAAGACCGCTCTCCACCTCAGCAGGAACTGCTCCAACTCCCATTGTCCCCACTTGTCTGCCATGACCGGCATGTGGCACAGCTGCAGGAGCTCTGATTGTAGGTTCCCATGGAGGCCAGGTGAGCACTGCAGGGCCGTGAGCTGCTCTCATTTCACAGAAGGGAAACTGAGGCATGGGGAGGGTGAGGTACTGGCCTGAGTCTCACAGGATGGGCAAGAGATGGAGACGTGACCACCGTCTGCACAGTTGGGCATCAAGGCAAGTCGTGATCATTACAATCATCACCACTGCTGGCCCAGTGCCTGGTCACTGCCTAGAAGAAGCCAGGTTGGCCCTTGGTCGGTAGTGTGGGGACTTTGCCCACCTCCCTGCCCGGTCCTGGGCTTGGGCGACCTCTTCCACGCCCACCTGCTAACCGTTGCGGTGGCCACTCATAAGTGGATCTTGAACACTCACCTAGAGGCACTCATTGCTTTCAGAGATGGCTGCCGTGCACGCGGAGCGCCCTGACTCCCAGGGACAGCCAGTGAGGGGAGCAGACCAGCCAACTGGGGTGGGGCAGGGGGGCACCCAGAAGCATCCGAGCTTCTCCGGAAGCAGAAGCCAGAGGATTGCAAGTCTGAGGCCAGCCTGGGACATTCAGCGAGACCTCATCTCAAAACAAATTAAACCCCAGACGGGGATGGAGTTTAGGGTCCCCTGGATGCTCAGGGCTGCAAAGAGGAGGAAGGAAGAGCACAGACCGGGTGGCTGTTTTGCCTCCAACTCACGTGACGCAGGTGAGGACCTTCCCTGTAGCTCGCTGTCCCTGCCCGCAGCGAGGCCTCTTGAGCTGCACCTGTGTCTGTCAAGAAGGCATCTTTCTTGAAGCTGGAGAAGTGGGCTGGCAAAGAGGTGATCATGCCTGGTTTTAAGCTTAGCTGGCCTGCAGGGGAGAGGCTGCACGAACGCTGGGCAGCCTGGGACCCTGGCAGCAAGGGTCAGCCTGGTAAACTGCAGGCTTGTGGGTCGCAGGGTGCAGGGCTGTGTGTGTGACGTCCCCAGGGCCGAGGGATCGCAGCAGGGTCTACCAGGTGGCTTTCTCCTTCCCGGCTCCCAGGTGTATCTGCTCTGGCCAGCTGAGAAAGTCCTCAGTGTGTGGGCATGGCCTGTTCAGCCCGTCCACTCTGGGCCTGGAGGACAAGGCTGCAGCCTCCACCTCTGGAAACCCATGCCTGTGTCACCTGCGCTGCTGCCTGGGCCCCAGCAAGTGCCTAGCAAGGTGTGCTCAGGGCACCCACAGGCTGGGGCCATGCCCTGAGGTAGGATTCTGGGTTCTCCCTGAATTCTGTCCTGTATGCTCCTGTAAGCTCCCAGTGGATGTGACAGAAAATTCTTGCCGAGAAACTCCTGCCTCAGCCCCCAGGCCCTAGGCCCAGGAGAAGCCAGGCAGCACTCTTGCAGCACCACAGTCACCTGCAGAGCCTGGCCCAGGGTGCCCTGTATAGGAGAGAATGATCTGGCATCAAATGGGTCAGGCTAGGGACAACACGGGGGCCCTGCGTGGCATGGAGCTCATGCTCCCTGGGACACTCAAGGCCCAAGGTCAGAGTCCAGAGCTCTAGCTCACGCATGATGTCATCCACCCACCTGTCCACTCACTCACCTCCCCACCCATCCATCCATCATCTATACAGCAATCCATCCACCCAGCTATTCACCCATCCATCCATGTGCTCACACATGCATGCATGCACGCATGCATCCCCTTGTCTATTCTTCCATCCATCCCCATCATCCATCCATGCATCGATGATCCAGTCGCTCAGACAGAGGGAGGTGGAGTCATGTAGGGCTCAGGGTGTAGGCCAGGTAGACGCCAGCCTCAGCTCCCCGCAGCTGTAGAATGAGGCCTGCAGCAGCTGTGAGTCCCCAGAGTGTGGGCTCAACACAGGGCTACAAGGCGGGGTAGGGGCTCAGCAGCCTCTGTTGCAGTGAGGGTAAATGGATGGTGTTTGTGGTGCTTCACTCCACATCTGTCACTGACTTCCCTGGATTCGAGGCCTGGTGCCAGTGGCCAAGGTGTGAGGGACGAAAGAGCAGAGGTTCTGGCCTTCTGGGGCCACAGAGCCAGGCCTGGGGATCCTTGGGTCAGGGCACAGGCGGTTGTGCTGTGCAGGGGTTGCCCAGGAAGCCAGGAAACTGAGAGGGACACAGGCAGCGCTAAAGCTGGCAGGAGCTGGAGAGAGTAGAGGCCCCCAGCGGGGACATGGGGGGGGGGACAGGGTGGGGCCCGTGAAGTCAGGAGGCAGTGGGGAGCAGGGGCTGCCTACTGAGGGATCTGAGGAGGGCAGACAGGAGGCACTGCCACACTCATGTTCATCTGGGTGACAGTGCTGGGCAGGGCTTGGGCCCACAGAGGCGACTGCCCAGCCCTACAGGGAAGGCCAGGCCCCAGGTGGGCACAGGGTGAGGGCTCTGCCTCTGTGGGGTGGTGGTGGGGGGCTGTCTCTTCTCTGTCTTCTCAAAAGAAAGCAACAACCAAGATGACGCCCCTTTCCCCACACTGGGATTGAACCCAGGGCTTTTGCACGCACGGAGCTACAACCCCAGTCCTTTTTCCATACATATTTTTTGCAACAAGATTTTGCTAAGTTAGTAAGTGGATGGTGCTGGCCTGGAAGGTGAAGTCCTCCTGCTTCTGTCTCCCAGGGTGCTGGGCTTATAGGTGTGGCCCAGCACGCCTGGCTTTTACTTTTATTTTGAGACAAAGTCTTGTGTAAAGTTATCCATACTGGATGCAAACTCCCCACCGACCCGCCTCTGCCTCTCCAGTAGCTGGGACTACAGACCTGTATCAGCATTTGCAGCAGAACAGCTTTTCTTTCTAGGGGAAGAAAGTGGGATACAGATGACCCCAATTCTAGCTCCATCTCCTGAAGCCCGCCCTTCTGTTGCCACTGAGGGGCTGCCCCTGAGCCGTCCCTTCTAACTCAGCTTGACGCCTCACCTGGGAAGTGACCCCGGCGCCGCGGAAGAACACCAAGTGACACCGCGGCGCCCCCTGGTGGCCCACGGAGCTGCAGCAGCACCAGGCTGGCTGCTCTCCTGGCTGGGTCCTGGGCGCTGTGGTCTCCGTTGGCTGCCTGCCTGGCTGCCTGCCGGCTGGGGTGGCTCTCCTCCGCCCGGCGGGCAGCAGGGGGATCGTCCCCTGCCACTGTGCCGCCCAGCAGTTTCTGTTCTGTGCAATAAGCAAGACACAGAACACAAAAAATAACATGAATGTAGATTTCTTTTATTAATTTTAGTTTTTGAGACAGGGTCTCGCTATGTAGCTGTCTTTTCTCTCGCTGCTGAGATAAAACACCCGATGCGCAAAGTTAAGCAAGGAAAGGTTCATTTAGATCACAGCCTATGGAGGTTTCACTCCACGCTCAGCTGGCAGTGGGGACACAGAGGCAGAGTGGCACAGGGCAGAGGGCAGCCGCTTATGGCGGCAGCAATATTAGAAGGCAGCAAAGGCAGCACTAGCCGCCGTGCAGGGCGAGCCTCTCTCCTCCCTCCTATGCACGCTGGCTCCCGCCTACCCCATCTCCCTGGCCCCTCTTGCACAGGCCAGGGTGTTTGCAAAGAAAGGACCCTGGTTCCCTCTGGGTCACTTAGCTCAGCTTTTAAACTTCTTAAGCTGACGCTATGTGTCAACCACTACAGTAGCCCAGGCTGGCCTGGGACTCGCAGTGACCCTCCTGCCTCAGCCTCCTGAGTGCTGCCGTTACACGTGTGGGAGTCCACAACTGGAAAATGAGGATTTGCATAAGGGACTGAGGAGCCTCCCTGGGACAGGGGACATGGAAGGGATGGAAGCCCAGTGGGGTCAGTCCCTGCCGAGGCTACCCACGTCCAGCTGTGGGCCCGGGCTGGATTTGCCAAGATTCACCAGAAGCAGCTGAGGACCTGCCGGCGGACACCCTGGAGACACCAAGGGGTTTGTCTGGGCGCCTGGCAGAACCTCTGAAGTAGGCACCGAGCTACCGTGTTTGCAAAGCACCTGCCAGTGGAGGGCGAGCGTGTGGGCTGCCGGCGGTGCAAATGCCACGTGGGCCCCCAGGAGGCGTTGTGCAGGGCCTAGGCTGGGAGGGACAGAGGGAGTCGCGTCCAGGACAGGCCTTGTCCATCCGGTCACCCTGGCGACTGCGCCCATGTAGTGGTGCCAGAGGTGACACAGGTGAAACCCCACACGGCGTGGGGGGTGGCAAACGTCACCCACCTGTGTCCCAGCTCCATGTTTACCTTTCCCAGTTTAATATTAGAAATAGAGGGGGCCGGGGAGATAGCTCCGTGGCACAAGTGCCTGCCTGGCAAGTGCAAGGTTGTGAGTTCGAACTCCAGTCCCACAAAAAAACAAAAATAGAGCTGGCCATGGTGCACGCCAGTAACCCCAGCACTCGTGTGGCTGAAGCAGAAGACTCGCCACAAGTTTGAGGCCAGCCTGGGCTACACGGTGAGTTCAAGGCCAGGCTGCACTACACAGAGAGACCTTGCCTCAAAAGACCAAGACGTAAATAAACACACAAATAAAATTTAAGAGAGACCTCAGGTACCAGCAGGCAGGTCTGGCCTCCTGGCCAGTAACCCCTAGCTCTGCTTGTTCCTGAGCTCCTCCTACCGCAGGCCGCTATTCCAGGAGCTATTCCTCACCGCCAGTGGGGACGGAACCCAAGTGTCCGCTGGGCTAGTGCCTCGCTGCTGGGCAGCACTCCAGACCCAGCCTTTTGAGACAGGGTCTCACTGTGTAACCCAGGCTGGCCTCAAAAACATGGCAATCCTCCTGCCTCAGCCTCCCAAGTGCTGGGATTACAGGTGTGTGCCACCATGCCCCTGCTCTATTTTTAGTTTAGTTAATTAATTTTGTGGTACTGGCCATTGAACTCAGGACCATGCTTGCCAGGCAGGCACTTATGCCACTGAGCTATCTCCCCAGCCCTGTGGTGCACAGTGTTGACGTCCTTGTGTGTAGCTGGCCTGTGCACAGAACAATCTTAGTTCCTCTTCCATCTCCTTTCCCTCTTTCACCCCTCCTGCCATCCATCTCTTGATCTTCTTTCCTGTTGAGAAAGACACCCTTGATCGTCTATTGTTTTGCTGTTTTATTTACTTGCCGTTCCTCATGTAAGAGAAGCCATGTGAAACGGAAGAAGCTTGTGTCTCTGTTTTGTTTCACGCAGCATTGTGGCCTCACGGTGCAACCATTTTCCCACATGACTCCAGTTTATCCTTCTTCATGGCAGAGTAGTACTCCATGGTCTGTAAATACATTCTCCTAATCTGTTCATCTGTGGGTGTGCAGCCTGCTTCCAAGATTTAGCCGTTATGCACTGTGCTGGGTAAACACAGATGTGTGTGCATCACTGTGACCCGATGTCTCTCTTGCTGGACATATCTAGAAGGCAGCAGCGGGGTGGGATGAAATGTCTGCTGTCAGCTCTCTCTTTTTTTGAGGAATCTCTGCGCTGACCTCCGTAGTGCTGCACCAGATGACAGCCCCTCCCCCAGCTTCGCCAGCATCTGTTCCTGGGTGCTTCTTGATGTTAGCCATTCTTTCCAGAAGGAGATGAAACCTCAGGGTTGTTTTACTTTGCATTTCTCAAGTGGCCAACCCCAGCCCTTTTTAAATTTTAATGCAATACAAGTGGAGGTTAATAGAGAAAATATTAAAAAGCGCTTTTTTTATGCCTATGAAAAAAGCCCTAAAATTTCATAACAAAATAATTAGAGAATAATGATTCTTAATACATGTGTATCGTAATCTCAAAAGAATGGCCCCCTGTTCTCGAGGTACAAGCCACAGACGGAAAAGATGCTCTTATAAGGACAAAGCAGATAGCAGCACAAAACTTTCTCCTCAGTGGATAAGAGAAACGCCTAGCACACACGAAACAAGTTAGCAAGGATATTAAGAGGCCTTGAAACAACAAAACAGGTACCAAAGGGGGTCACTTGAACTTTTCCCAAGGCTCCTTACCTCCGTTGCCTCCGTTTTCTTTGGAGCGCCAGAGGCCGCCCTGGGGCCTCGGGTGGGCCTGGTGACGCTGGACCATCAAGCTACCTCCCAGCCTTTTTTGCCTCACAGACCGCTCTCACCAGGTTGCTCAGAGGCCTCTGGCTGGTGACCTCCGGGCCTCAGCCTCCAAGCGCTGCGGTTACAGGCTTGCTCCGCCATGCCTGGCCTTCTCCTCTAGGTTTCTTGCTTACTCATCCTGTTTTTGCTCTTTTCCATCTCGGGATCTGTTGCTTGGCTTCTGCCATGAGCTTGGGAGTTTTGATTTCAGGTTTTCACCTCCACTGTTTTGGTTGTTTTTCTTCGCTTTCCGGTTTTCCAAATGTATACATTAAACCTTTGAAAACTGCCCCCAGAGCGCTTGGCTACTGTCATTTTCCTGGTAACTTGTTCCTCTCCTGTAGCAGTTTGGAAGGTGCCTGAGCCGGGACTTCGGGCTCACTTCTTTCTTTCACCCTCAGCGGTCTGCAAGCCAGGTCTGGAGCACAGCCTGTAATTCCAGAGCCCAGCCTGGGCTACACAGTGAGTTCAGGAATGGCCTGAACTGCATACTGAGACCCTCTCAAGAAATAAAGCAAAACAACAACAAAAAAGCAGTGTGCAGCTTCCCTGTGAGCTTAACACAGACATTTTTGTTTTGGTTGCGGTGATTTTGACTTCTACCTTTCAATTTTCTTTTCTTTCGTTTTTTGCTGCACTGGGATCCAACGCAAGGCTTTGTGTATGCCAGACCAGTGCTCTACCACCAAGCCTCCACCCATTTTTTCTTTTCTTTCTTTCTTTTTATGGTACTAGGGATGGAGCCCAGAGCCTTGACACTGTCCAACATTCCCAGCTCTTACTTTTTATTGTGAGAAGAACTCTCACGAGGTCACTAAGCTGAACATGTGATCCTCCTGCCTCGGCCTCCCAGAGAGCCGGGAGAGCAGGTGTGCGCCCACGTGCCAGTGCCCTTCACGCCCACTTCTTGGGATTCCTCTCTCCACTCCTGTCACCCCTCAGCTCTTGCAGGGCTCACTTCTTTGCAGCAGGGCCCTTCTGTAGTCATTTCCAATCCCCCGCCCTGCAGCCCAGGGCGTCCCTCCCTCTGGCCACCACATGCTGCTCTCTTTACTGCAGGGCTGGTGACAGGGGGCCAGGTGCAGGGGTGCAGAGCACACGGTGTGTCTGGCTTCGGCCATAGGACCAAGATGATTTGAGAGCACAAGGGTCCTCATCCTTGACCCCTACTTGTCTGTGACCCCAGGAATTCCTCAGGGATGGACTGGGTCCTGCAGCGTGTGTGGCCGCAATGCTGGAGCCCTGCTGATGTGGGTGCCAGGGACCAGAGGCAACGCAACCGTAACCGGGGTCCCTGAGCTGGGCTGCTGGTGCACACCTGTGATTCCTATGCTCTGGGAGGCTGAGGCAGGAAGATCACCATGAATTAGAGTCTAGCCTGGACCACACAGGGAGATCCTGTCTCAAAAAATCTATCAATACATCCATCTATCCATCTATTGTTCGTGTCTACACGCTGCGTCTCTGAGCTCTTTCCCCTGAGGTGGCAGTGGCAGCAGGTGACACCTTCCCACCCTGGACAAGGCCTCCCTAGGGGGACCATGGCATGCTGCCTGGCAGGACCTCAGCTGGCCTCTCCTCCCATCTGTACCCTGGGAAGTCTGACTTGCCTCTCCCCTGCAGAAGCCTGGTGGGCTACTTGGAGGTCTCCCAAGATGCCATCCCTGAAGCCTGAGCCTCAGCTCTTGTGGTCCCTGTGTCCCTGCAGGACCCTGGCAAGGTTGGCTCCCTCCTTGGTCTGATGTCTCACAGCCCACCTGCCCCCCAGGCCTCCCCACTGCGACCCCAGTGCAGACTCCCCAGCCAGGCAGCGTGGCAAACCCCAGGCAGGTCCCAGCAGGGACCGCTGGCATCCCTGCATACGCGGGAAGCTAAGGGACAGGCCCCTGCAAAGTCCCCACAAGGCAGGGTGGGAACTGGCAGGACACCAAAGAGTTGTGCCCTGACTGCACGGGTACCTGATCTCTCTCTCTCTCTCTCTCTCTCTCTCTCTCTCTCTCTCTCTCTTTCTCTCTCTCTCTCTTTCTCTCTGTGGTTGTCTGCCCCACTGAACCCACCCCAGTTCTGCCAGGTCCTCTGGCCTAGACTCAGACCTAGTCCCACAGGGTGGGACAAAAAAACTTGCAGAGGGATGTGGAAGCGAGGGCCATGAAGCCCAGGCAGGAGTTTTCAGATGGTAAGGAAGCATTGGAGGGAGGGGCCATTGCTAGGGTCCACCTAGGAGAGCACCAGGGGCTGTCTGTGTTGTGGCAATCTGTCTAGGGTGGACAAGGCAGTGCGGGTCTGCGCAGGTGAGAACCAGGTACTCACATCAGGAGGCCTGCCATGCCCCAGGGTGCAGCAGCTTGAGGGATAGAGGCAGGATTAGCGTGGGGTGTGTGTGTGAGAGATAGAGACAGAGACAGAGAGACAGAGAGGGGGGTGGGCCCCCAAGGGACACCACATCTCCCCCCCACCCCCACCCAGCACCTGTTTTTTACACCATATCCCATTTTTTGGTTTATTTTTGAGGCAGGGTCTCAACTTGTAGCGATGTTCTTTCCTCAGCCTCCCCAAGCAGGTCAAACCTGCCTTTGAGTAGCCGGTGAGGTCCCTAATTCCCGGCTCCACTTTCCTCCCCTGCCCGGGTGAGGGCAGGAAGCCTGGAGTCCAGGCCGCTGTCGCTGCAGATTCTGCGCTTTCCTCGATACCCAGCGCCCAGGAGTGGGAAGAGACAGAGGCTGAGGCGGCCGCATGGGTTTGGAAAGGCGCGGGCCCGGGGTGTCACCCGCGGGGAGGTCCCCATCGCTAGGCCTGGGCGGCCCGCCCCTTCACGCCAGAGGAGGCTTCGGAGGCGGGGACCGCGGAGACGGTGGAGAGGGCCGGGATGTTGGGGCAGCGGGCCGGGGCGCTGCTGGCCCTCCGCGCTCTGCTGGTCGCCGCGCACCCGCAGTGCCTGGACTTCAGGCCGCCCTTCCGGCCGCCACGCCCGCTGCGCTTCTGCGCGCAGTACTCGGCCTTCGGCTGCTGCGAGCCCGAGCGGGACGCGGCGTTGGCCCGGCGCTTCGGGGCCCTGGCTGCCCGCGTGGACGCCGCGCTGTGGGCCGCGTGCGCCGGTTACGCGCTGGACCTGGTGTGCCAGGTGAGGGCGCGCGGGCCTGGACTCCGGAGGGCGCGGTCAGCGCGGGCGGGCGGGCGGGGACCCGCGCACTCGAGGGCGGTGCTGGGCTCGGTCTTCATTAGCTTCCTGATTAGGCTGCTCCTGGCCTCAGTTTCTCCTCCTGCTTCAAGAGGGTCCCACAAATGGGGCTGTGACTTTTTCAGAGACTGGGGACCTTCTCGTCCTGGGAACTCCTGGAGTCGCAGCGCCGTCCCCCCCCCCCCCACACACACACACACTCGTGCTGCTGGGAACCGGCTGGGAGAGGTTTGCCCTGTGCCCTTGTGCTGTTCAAAGAGCCAGGGACTGTCCTGTTTCAACCTCCTTTCTGGGACAGGCATGGTTTGGGGCGGGTATGTGGGAACCTCTTTCCAAACAGGCCCACCCACCCCGTGATGATTCAGAGCCCCTGGGACCCTGACCCTTCTAGGCTCAGGTCTGCAGACCCCCTGCCCCTGGATCCCTCTTACAGTCCCCCACTCCAGGTGCTCAGGCCACCTGAGTCACAGGCTCACTGTGCCCAATGGCTTCTCTTCCAGCTGCCCAGGCCTGAGGAAGAGCCTGGAGCAGCCGCTGGGCAGAAAGCTGGGTGAGGCTGCAGGACCACGGCCAGCAGGGGGCAGGCGAGAGGCGAGGGCTGGCTGGAGCCAAGCTGAGTTCTGCCCTGGTTGGTTACCTCCTGGCCGCTGACCTTGAGGCAGCCTCTGCTGCTTCAGTTACATTATCTGTGTGCAGGGACAGGTGGGGCAGGACGCACACCTGGAATCCCAGCACTCAGGAGGCTGAGACAGGAGAATCAAAAAGGATTTGAAGCCAGACTAGGCTAACAGAGTGAGACCCTGTCTCAGAAAATCCCCAAAACAAAAGGCTGCGGAGGATAAGAAGAGAGTCCCGGGGAGATCCCAAGATGCTCCCAAGGGCTGGCTGCTTCCCCCGATGGGCTCTGTAGCCCCCCACCATCTCAAAGGCACCAAATGGTCTGGCCAAGCCCCAGCCTCACCCCAAAGCCAGGGGCTCCTTGGGACCAGGACGTAGTTCCCCCTAGCCGGCCCAGGCAGGGAGGTTGAAGCAGGCCAGCCCAGGAGGAGGGAGGGAAGGCCAGCTCGCTGTAGTCTGTGGGCAGCAGCTCCCTTCTCTCCTTGGGAATTTTCCAGGACAGCCTGGCTGGAGCAGCTCTGCCGCGGTGGCCACTAGCACCTCCAGCTGCGGCTCCAGGGTGACCTCATGTCTGGAGATGGCCTGGAGGGTGCGGTCAAGGGGGCCCTGGTGGCTATGGCAGGAGCACCACACTCTAGCGGTCAAGCCTTGGCCTGGATTCGGCACCTTCTGATTTCCACCTCTCTGAAGGTGGCTGAGGTGGCCCGTGATAGCATTCAGGCCTTGGGGATGGCAGGCTCCTTCCTGGGTGTCTCCCTGTGTCCCTAACCAAGGCTGCCTCTCAGAACCTGTGTCACCTGTGTGTGAAGACAACCCAGAGCATGGGTAGGGTGGCCTGTGCTAGTGCAGGCTCAGCCTCAAAGCCGCCCTGAGGTCAGGACACGGATGCCACGGTGCCCATGGCAGACCAGACACCGCTCAGGTTGGGAGGTGCTGGCAGGAGGGAGCCTTGAGTTTCTCTTTTTCTTTCCTTCTTATGGTACTGGGGACTGCACCCAGGGCCTCTGCTCTGAGCTACACCCCCAGCCCCTGTTGTTTTTTATTTTGAAACAGGGTCTTGATAAGTCACCAAGTTGCCCAAACTGGGTGTAAACTTCAGATCCTCCTTCCTCAGCTCCACTATGCCTGGTGTTCTTATAAGTGTTCAGGACTTCTTCATCATTATACAGGGATAATGAAAATTCTATCTGCCAGGAAGGAGTAGAGGGAAGGGCACACCTCGAAGGGAGCCCCAGCCTGAGGCTCAGAGTGTGACTAGGCAGGGCATACCAGGGCTGTGAGCTGGGCACAGCCAGACGGGGGTCTGATCACCTGCAGGTGGCTCTGGGGTGAGGGGCCCAGGCTGAAGCCTGCTAGGCTTGCCACTACCTCCTGGGTTCTGGAAGATGAATACAGGCCTGGCTTGGGGGCTCTTCCCTTACCAGGGTGATGAGCCCTGGAGGAAGGAGGAGGTGTGTGGGCAGGGAGGACGTGGATGTGAGCCTGCTGGTGGGTGCTGCCCATGCAGAGCTGGCAGAGGTACCGAGGGGCTCAAGTACATTTATCTCCTAAGAGATGGCGCTGGTGCACTGCTCCTGGACAAATCAGTGTCCTGTCAGAGAGAGGCTGAGCCAGAGGAGACCAGTGGGCCAGAGGTCACCACAGTGCTGGAGGGTGGGGCCATCCTGCGATGCAAGGGGCTTCTGCAGCCCAGCAAGGTGGCGCACACTTGGGATCCCAGCTACTCAGGAGGCTGAGGCAGAAGGGTCAGAAGGTCCAGGCCCCTCTTATGTCATTAGACATCTGACTAAGGTGCTGAATAATACCATGGTGGGCGTGGGGCTGGAGCCTCAGTTTCCCCCCAGTAGCTTTCTCTCCTTTGTGGAAATCTTGTAATGTTATACAGATGATAGAGACAGGAGCCCTTGCTGCCAGTGCTAAGCTGAGCAAAGGCTGCCTGGGTGAGATGTCCAGCGCCTTCCCACTGTACTCCCCGTGGACCTACTGTGTGCGGGGCTCTCAGGCACCACCAGGCAGCAGTGGACAAGACAAAGAAAGCACCCTGCCCTCGAAGAATGCGTGTTCTGAGGAAGGGGCAGAGATAAGCTGACAACAAACTCACGTATTATGACGTCAGGTCAGATGAAACATTTTAAATTACTGGGGACCAAATCTAGGGCTTTTGCATGGAGCTACAGTTCCAACTCTCCTTAAATTTTTTTTTACGTATTTAGTACAGGGTCTACAGGGCCTCACTACACAGATCAGATTCGTAGTGATCCTTCGATTTTCTGCCTCGCAGGCCCTAGGATTACAGGCATGTGCCACCATGCCCAGTCTCAATTCACGTCTCAGTGTGCTCTGGGGTCGGGTTGGCACAGCACACAGGGGATCAAACCTCTTTAAAGCCTTTTTTTTACATCTTCAGACGGAGCTCGATGATTTGCCCAGGCTGGGCTTGAATTTAAGACTCCTGCCTCGGCCTCCCCAGGGATGGGCTCACAGATGTGTGCCACCATGCTCCGCTAGTTACTGGCTTACACAGAAGCATTAAGGCAATGAAATGAGAATGGAAAAGAGTTGGGCAGGGCAAGCACACCTGCGTGCGACCCAGGATCATGGGAGGAGGCCCGCGCTGGGTGACTTAGTTTTTTTTTTTTTTTTTTTTTAAGATTGATTGATTGATTTACTGATTTATTGATATTATGGCCGGCTCACCCTGCCCTGAGGGTGGGGCTGGCACAGCATGTGCTGCTGGGAATCGAACCGCGTTCCCTGCAGTTGCCTAAGCTTGCCTAAGCAGGTGCTTTAGACCACTGAGCCATTTCACCAGCCCTGGGTAACTTAGTTTTAGCAAGACCTTGTCTCAAAAGAAGAAAGAAAAAAGGGCCAGGGTTCGATCCCCAGCATGTGTGTGAGCCTGCTGAACCCCATGCATCCTGGTGTTGGGTGGCCTGGCCTGCACTTGGAGGTGGCAAGCTGGGCCTGGGGGACTGGCCCAAGGCCACCCAGGGGGTCTATGTCCCAGTGCATGTCCGTGTCTCCACAGGAGTGCTCACCCTATGCAGCCCATCTCTACGACGCAGAGGACCCGTCCACGCCCCTGCGCACGCTGCCCGGGCTGTGCGAGGACTACTGCCTGGACATGTGGCGCACTTGCCGTGGCCTCCTCCGCCACCTGTCACCCAACCCCGAGCTCCAGAAGCTGGAGGGCAACCGCTCTAGGCTCTGCCAGCACCTGTCGCTGGACGACACCGACTACTGCTTCCCGCGCCTGCTGGTGAACGACCAGCTCAACTCCCACCTCGGCCGCGTGCGCGCCGACGCGCGGGGCTGCCTGCAGCTGTGCCTGGAGGAGGTGGCCCACGGGCTGCGCAACCCGGTGGCCATGGTGCACGCTCAGGACGGCACGCACCGCTTCTTCGTGGCCGAGCAGGTGGGGCTGGTGTGGGTCTACCTGGCAGACCGTGCGCGTCTCAAGCGGCCCTTCCTGAACATCAGCCGCGCCGTACTCACTTCGCCCTGGGAGGGCGACGAACGTGGCTTCCTGGGCCTGGCCTTCCACCCGCGCTTCCGCCACACTCGTAAGCTCTACGTCTACTACTCCGTGGGCACCGACTTTCGCGAGTGGATCCGCATCAGCGAGTTCCGGGTGTCCGAGGATGACGAGAACAGCGTGGACCACGGTTCCGAGAGGTGGATCACGGCGGTGGGGATGGGGCGGGGGCCCAGGCGCCTGCGTGGCTGGTGCAGCCGGCTCTGCTCTTAGCGCACCTGGTGGGAGGGGTCGGCGTGGTGCTTCTGGCTATAGACGAGCAGATAGAGGCTGGAGAGGCGGAGAGACCTTTAGGCCTCACAGCAATGAGCGTGGGAGCCAGAAAAGCTCAGTCCAGAGCTGCCCCCAGCTGGCACTGCTTGCCTGGTCCTGGCCCAGGGCCACTGTCCCATTCTGCTCCACGGTGCCCCTATGCCTTCATCCTTTGGCCCCTCCATGAGCACTCAGCTTCAGGCCCAAGGGAGAGCATCAGCCCCTGGGAATGAATTTTAAGGGGAAAGGTCCTGGACACAGGAAGAAGCTGCCCTCCCTCGTACCGGAGTGACAGAGACAGGGGCTCCTGGGCTCAGCTCAACCCGAACCTGGAATCGCGCTGGGCTGCGGAAGGGAACAAGAGCCAGGGAAGGATGTGACTGCAGCTACTGGAACAGAGGAGAGGATTAACCCCTCCCCCACCCCCAGGCTCCTACAGCGCCTGACGTTGGTCCCAAGGTTCAGCTAGCAAAGGAGCATGGGAAACGTAGTTTGCAGGCACTGTCTAGCTCCTGCAAAATAAAGAATAGGTAGGGGAGGTCAGAACAGTGTCTGACAGCAGATGGGTAAGCAACAGCATATTGTGTACATGTTGGATAAAACTGGAAAATGTTAACACTGAATATATTTTTAAAAGAAACAGAAGGAACAAACATACCAGCTTTGTGGGCCAGTGTGGATCTACCATAGCATTAACTTTTGTGAGCTCCCTAGCAGCCCTAGAAAAAAGAGAAATCATGATTGTTCTGACCTTCACTGAGCCTGTAAAGAAGCCCTTTATCCGCAAGAGGCCAGGAGTGGATCCGACGGAGGAAGACAGAGGGGCAGAATGGATGCATCAACCATGACTTCAGGCACACTGAGCCCTGACCAGGGCAACTGGAACAGAACATAGAGACGGACCTGGATCAGAGTGGGGCTCAGCAGGGGCCTGGGGCGGGGGGCACACTGTGTGACCTGCGGCAAGTCACTCTACCTCTCTGGGCCTCCAGGCAGCCCTGGACAGCAAGGGTAGCAGATTCCTGCCCGGCCTTTCCTGATCGGCCCTCGTGAAGTCAGGGGCATGAAGGCCCTTCTCACTGCACAGTGACGGCGGAGCATAAGAAGGTGCCTGTGGTGATGTTGCAAAGACCGAGTGTTTACTGGGCTTGTCTCCCTTTAGGATAATCTTGGAGATCGAGGAGCCAGCCTCCAACCACAATGGGGGCCAGCTGCTCTTCGGGGATGATGGGTACCTCTACATCTTCACCGGGGATGGCGGGATGGCCGGAGACCCCTTTGGAGCATTTGGGAATGCTCAGAACAAGTACGTGTGCTTTGGTTATGCTGCTGTGGGTTTGCAGCCCCTGGCTCCTCGCTTCCTTGGGTTTGGTGGCTTCTTCTCAGCCGAGCCAGCAGGGCAGTGAAATAGGCTCTGGCCTGCAGCCAGCAGGGTGCTCAGGCAGGTCCCTCAAGGCCATCGGCCCCAGGGGACTGAGAACCTCCATGGGGCTGTGGGTACCAAGGGGAGAGACTCTGGGAAGCGGGGGCTTTCTCTAAGGCCTGCTCAGCCCTCCAGCTGAAGCCAAGGGTGGCCCCCAGACCTGGTGGATTTCCACATCAGGGACCCCATTGAGACCCAGATGCAGCCTGGCCTGACCAAACAGCCTGTGCTTCAAGCACTTCTTTGTGTGTGTGTGTGTGTGTGTGTGTGTGTGTGTGTGCGTGTGTGTGTGTGTGTGTGTGTGTGCATGTGCGTGCGCACATGCCTACTTTGGAGCACAGTGCACACACACACTAACACACTCACATGCTCACACATGTGCACATAAGGAGTCCCGTGAATGTAAACAAGGAGTTTCTAACCAGCCCCTTCTATCCCCACAGCCTAAATGACACAACCTCCCTTGGCCCAGAAAGTAAAAATAGCACAGATGAGGTTGATTACAATCATTAAAGCGCGAATAATTTGTGCCTTGCCACTTCCCCTGCAATGGGGAGCGTGTCAAACCAGCTCTCGCATGTTTGCGATGTGTTTGGAGATGAAGCCAAGAAAATAGAAATTAAGGATGTGTAGATAATTGGACAGAACATAAAACATTGTTTTGCTGCCATGCTGCGAGTCTTTGCCCATGGGCACCCTGACGCTCGGGGTGAGCTGGTGGCATGGGGTGGGATGGAGGTGGGGTCACAGGAGCCCCTGGAGCTAGAGGCCAGCAGTAGGGGATGAGCCTCGGGCTGCTTAGGGGGAGGAGCGTTTCATCAGTGTGCGCAGGGCTGCTCGCGTGGTGTCTCTAGTGATGGTCGTGCAGCACGAGTGTGACAGCACGTGGTGGGGCCAGCAGTCATCCTGGCCCCGCCTGGAGGAGGGCCCCCCAGCCCTTCCGGGTGCATCAGACACCAGGGCCATGTTCCCTGCCACACTGACTCTAGAATATGACAGATTTTTCCTGTCTGCCCTTCTTGTCCTGTGACCAAAGAACCCTGAAGCTGCTCACCCGCAGAGCTGCGTGGAGCGGGCGTTGCACCTTCGCTGCTCTCCCCGGCTCTCTTGGGCGCTCCACTTGCTCCGACTCTGCTTGGACACCAAAGCACTCACTCAGCCTTGGCACTGTATGCCACCTGACAGCACAGACCTGGGATGGGCAGGACTGAGTGGGACCCTCTACAGTAGCATGCAGGGCACCGAGGCTCCATGAAACATCACAACAAAGAGCCTGGGGTTAGCCCAGCCTGGGCCACTTATTGAGACCTTGTCCCCAAAGAAAAACTGAGAGTCAGGCATGGTGGTATATGCTTGTAATCTTAGCATTGGGAGGCTGAGGCAGGAAGATCACCATGAGTTCGAGGCCAGCCTAGAGTATAATAGCTAGATCCTGTCTCAAAAAACCAAATTAATTAATTAATTAATAATAAGAACAAGAAAAGGGCTGGATATAATTCAGTGCACATGCTCTGGGTTCAACCCTAGCATTGTACCAAAGAGCCAGAGAGAGAGAGACAGAGCCAGAGAGAGAGAGAGAGACAGACAGAGAGAGAGAGAGACAGAGAGACAGAGAGAGAGAGACGGTGGGAGGCAGAGAGAAAGAGGCAGAGATTGGGTTTGAGAGTCTAGCCGCCTGGGCTGGGCTCCACCTGACCCCTTCACCAGCAAGAAGCATTCTTTGGCCTTTTCTAAGCTCAGTGGCCAGTTCTATACAGTGGGTGCAGGGCGTGCGCCCAGCCGCACCGGCAGCTCCTGCCCTCCCGCCCGCAGGTCGGCGCTGCTGGGCAAAGTCCTCCGCATCGACGTGGAGCGCCCGGCGCAGGGCCTGCCCTACCGCGTGCCACCGGACAACCCGTTCGTAGGTGATTCTGCGGCGCGCCCCGAGGTCTGGGCCCTGGGCGTGCGCAACATGTGGCGCTGCTCCTTCGACCGCGGTGATCCCGTGACCGGTGCAGGCCGCGGACGCCTCTTCTGCGGCGACGTGGGCCAGAATAAGTTTGAGGAGGTGGACCTGGTGGAGCGCGGCCGCAACTACGGCTGGCGCGCACGTGAGGGCTTCGAGTGCTACGACCGCCAGCTGTGCACCAACAAGTCCCTCGGTGACGTCCGCAGGCCAGATCCTTGGCCTGGACCCCACCCCGTGCCCTGGCACCCCCATCCTGCCCCGGACCCCACCTCCCCCAGTATCCACCAGGGCCCCCTTGGGCGACTTCCTGTCCCTGCCACCTCCTCTTCTATCCCACGTGGCCCAGGGCGCCCACTGGGCTTTCAGAGCTGACTCCAGTCCCCCCTCTACCCCTGCCCCCGTGTCTCTGTCGCCCTGTAGACGATGTGTTGCCCATTTTCGCTTACCCGCACAAGCTGGGCAAGTCAGTCACAGGGGGCTACGTGTACCGTGGCTGTGAGAACCCCAACCTGAATGGCCTCTACATTTTTGGGGACTTTATGAGCGGGTAAGTTGCTTGAGCACGCCAGGCTGCTGAGGGTGTGTGTACATGTGTTCGTATGTGTACACGCAAATGTGTGTGTATGTGTGGATGCATGTGTGTACGTGCTAGTGTACCCTTGCTCTGGCCCCACCCCCTGGGTGTGGACCTGGCCAGCACCCCCAGCATCCCATGCTCTGCCCCTTCCTTGCCTCCAGGCCGCTGCCTTCTGCCCCTCTACCCCAGGCTCCTTCCTAGTGGGCCTCCAGGTCATAACTGCAGTGGTTTTCCCTTCCCTGGGGCTACCCCCTCACTGCCTCCCCAGCCAACCAGCCACACAGGGGCCTTGGTCCCAGGCCCCTCAGGTTGCAGGGCAGGCTGGGCAGGACAGCAGGCCTCCAGAGCCCTCCAGAATCAGGCCGCATCCTCAGTGGAGCACACGGAGCCCTGTGGTGCTGGGAGGGGATGAAGGCCTGGATTCCTGGATCCTGCATCCGTCTCCCAGTTCTTGGGCATGCCTTTCCCTGTCTGTGAAATGGGTCTGGTGGAGCCTCTGTTTTTATGGAGGGAGCACTGAAGTCACCTGATTGCAGAAATGCAGCTGATTTCCCCCACATATCCCAGGCCCCTCTGTTGGGGGTGGAGCTCAGACAGTGATTGAGCTAGGGTCACAAAGGTGAATGAAGAGCGTCTTGAGTCTGAACAGGGAACACCCAGCCTGGATCCCTGGTGATGGGGCCTTAGACAGCCTGAGTCCAGTGAAAACCTGGCCATGCAGTCCGGGAGGGCCTCCAGGAGTGGGTGCCTGGAAGGGCTGGACAGGCAGAGAAGGGAGGGTCCTAGGACAGCTGGGCTCCTGCTCTGGAGACGGTGTCAAAGGCCGCACACACTCCTGCCCCCAGCCTTGAGGCTCTGGCAGAGAGGTCAGTGCTCCACAGAGTGGCAGCCACTGCCAGTTGGGCCGAGGGCAGGGGCCAGGCTGGTCTTGTGTGTCCCTGGGTCTCTCGGGCAGGTGGCCTGGCAGATCAGGCCAGCTAGCCTGCTGGACTTATATCCTGCAGGGCCATGTGGGGCCACACTGGGCATAGTGCTCAGTACCTGCCCTGAGAGGTGCGTGTGAGGCGTAGTCCCAGAGTGGGTGGCAGGATGGACAGGTGGTGGCTGGAGGCTGGGCACCGCATCGAGGCTGCTCTTCCCTTGTAGGCGTCTCATGTCCCTCCGTGAGAACCTGGACACAGGCCAGTGGCAGTACAGTGAGATCTGCATGGGCCGCGGGCGGACCTGCGCCTTCCCGGGGCTCATCAACAACTACCAGCCCCACATCATCTCCTTCGCAGAGGACGAGGCTGGTGAGTACTTCCGGAACTTCCCATCCAGATCTCCCATCTGGGACCTCCTATCCAGGCTGCCTGGGCCTGGCCTGGTTCCCCAGGGCCAGGGGGTCCAACCTCTGGAGCCCAGCCAGTCCACAGGGATCTTTGCCCCAGGGAGGCCCGGCCTCCACCCCACTTTGAAGGGTTGCTGTGAGGGAGACTGGGTGGTAGTGACAGGCATACCAGGGCCCTTCCTCAAAGCCATGCTGTCATTTCAAAGCAGGGGGGCACAGCCACTTGCCTGTGGGTGCTGCCCGCATCTGGGCACATGTGCTTGCAGGGCAGGAGCAGGCAGGGGAAGGGCAGAGAGTCCCAACACCAGCGTCCGCCTTGGTGCTTGGCCCAGGTTTGTTCTCTGACCAAAGCCGGTGGACTCCAATGGGCCCTGTTAGATGCTCATTGGGTTTCTAGGCAACAGCCAGGGGCTTTGTGGGGGCATCCTGGACAGGGCCCAGTGCCCGAGCCCCAGGGCCCGTCTGGGAAACTTCTGTTAAGCCGACACTGCCCTCCCCTGCGTCCACCGGCAGCCTGGCTGTTTCCATTGATCAGCAGGGTGTGAATGTGTTTCAGGAGCAGGGTCCTGCCGCATACCCCCCGCCCCACCCAGATGCAGTACTGGAGGGAAGGTGATGCTCTGCAGGGCTCTTCCTCATCCTGGAGGGATGCAGAGTGACAGAGATCCAGGTGGTGCCTGTGAGCTGCCTGCCTAGGGCCAGCATGAGGCCCTGGAAAGTCCCAGCGGGCCCCAGAGTCAGACAAACCAGCTCCAGCTCCCTGCTCTGACTTCTGCTTCTCTTACAGACTGCAAACTAAGGCCCTCCAGGGACAGTCCCCACTGCCAGACATGTGGCCCTATGGCAGGTTTATAGTGTGAGCTGGTGGCCCCCTTGTGAGCACAGTGCCAGGGCCAGCTTTCATGAGGCCTTGGGTAGGAGCCCCAGAGCCAGCCAACTCTGCCACTCTGGGGACCTGGGGTTGCCTGTTTATCCCAGCGACAGTGAAGAGGGTGGGCTCTAGGCCCTGGGCATAGATGAAGGCCACAGAGCAGGAACCGGGCAGAGTGAGCAGCGTGCTGTCTGTAAGTGGGAGTGACCCCCAGAAAGCTTCTGGAGAGGGAAATGGTGGCCCAGAAGTGTCCAGCCCAGCCACGGGGCCCCTGTGGGCTCTCCGCCCTGTCGCACAGTACCCCCTGCCTCCCCTCTGCAGAGATCCTGGGGTTCCTCCTCTCCCCCACTGTTTCCTAGTGTGCCATCCCCAGGGCTGGACTGCCCTCACTCCCTGCTGGGTTGCCTCAGCCTGTCCTTGCCCCCTTCCACTCTGCTGTCTTACAAGGACGGAGGTCTTAGTGAGGCGGAACCACCTGTTGGGCTCCTGCCTGGTCCTGTGGGCCGGAAACCACTGAGCTCTGGGCTGGGCTCAACCATGGCCAGCTGCTGGGCTCTGACAAGTGCCCACCTCTCCATGCCACTGCTTTTCCGTCTGTACGAGGAAACACTAGAGCTTGTTTTCCGGGCTTGGGCACCTGTGGCAGTGGGGCTTCAGGTAGGGAAGAGCAGGGACAGGCACAGTGACTGCCACTGGGGTGGGGGAAAAGGCAGTGGCTGAAGTGCTGGGGTGCCTGGGGCGGGCCGAGTGCAGTGCTTTCTGCCCTGGCCCCAGGAGCTGCCTGCTGGTCAGCAGAGATGCCTGGCCTGGAGGACAGCAGGGCCCAGCGCAGGGTAAGGACAGCAGTGATCACTAGTACTGAGCCCTAGTACTGACTGAGCACCGGTGCTGACTGCGCACTGCTCTCTGCTCCTCCCACCTGAGTGAGCCTCAGGAGTGATGCCAGCCTTAAAACCAGGAAGCTGAGGCCTGGAGAGTCGGGTGGGGAGCCTCACCCCTGTTCCTGTCCCGGGTGGGTGGGGCTGGGCTCCAGCCAGGCTGGGGCCTGGTGGAAGGAGCACCAGGAAGGGTGGGCGGGGATGGAGCTGTGGAGGCCCAAGGGCTGGTGGAGGCGGCGCTCCCAGCCTCGGTCTCCAGGGTGGGGATAGGGCCTTGGTGGTCCCAGCCATCTTCAGGCTGGGGAGCTGGTGCAGGCTGAAGGGCCTGGGCCCGCATGTGCCACCCGCATGTGCCACCCACATGTGCCACTGGCTTCTCACTGTTGACCCTGTCCACCACGAAGGGGAGCTGTACTTCCTGTCCACGGGCGTGCCGAGTGCCACAGCAGCCCATGGTGTTGTCTACAAGGTGGTCGACCCTTCTCGGTGAGTCCTTGGCGCAGCCGGCCCTGGGGAGGGAAGGCCTGAGCGTGAGGTGGGGTCCACCTGCCCTAGTCGGGGACTGGGGTGCCCCATCCCTTGCCTGCAGCCCCTGATCGACCGCCCCAATGCACCTTAGATACCTGCTTTGCATGTCTCAGGGCTGCCGGCTGTTGGATGAATAAATGAATGAATGAATGAATGGCCGTTTTTCTGCACTTCTTCCCAGCCTTCCTCAGCCAACTTCCCACCAGTCTGTACACTTTCATGGCTGGGGGGACCTGTGGTGTCCCCAGCACAGCTGGCTCTCTCGGCTGCCCTCCAGGCATCGTTCATGTCCAGCAGACTCCGCTGCACCCTGTTGCCCTAAACTCGGAGACACACGAGGTGTAGGAAAGCTGGGAAACACCCAGGGTTCTTGAAAAAACTTTTTTTTCCTGCATTTAGGATGGGGTCTACAAGGTCTACAGGGTCTCACTATGAAAATCTGACTCAGAGTGATCCTCCTGTTTTCAGCCTCCCAAGCTCTGGGATTACAGGCGCACACCCAGTCCTCAGTCGAGGTCCCAGCAAGCCCTGTGGGCTGGGCCAGCACAGCAGGCAATATATATATATATATATATATATATATATATATATATATATATATATATATATATATGTTTGTTATAGTTTTAAATAAACATATAGGTTGTAAAAAGAAAAAAAAAACATACCCAGCATTCCCTGCTCTTAACAGTGCATTAGAAAACACTTGCCACCCTTAGTGAGCTGAAGCGGGTACATTACCATTAACTAAGCCCTGTGGTCTTTTGTGGGTGGTGTTAGTGGTGGTGGTTTGTTTCGAGACAAGGTCTCTCTGTGCAGCCCAGAGCCTCCCTCAGGCTCTTGGCAGCCCTTCTGCCTCAGCCTCCTAAGTGCTGGGACTACAGATGTGCATCACCACATCCAGCAGTCTTTCAGTCTTTTTAAAAGCACTCTGGTCGTTCCCTCCCTGCCCTTTTTATTCACTCTGGGATCCTGTCCAGAAGCCCTCATTACATTTCATCGTCATGTCTCCTCAGCTTCCTCTGGTCTGTCTCTGTGACAGTGTCTCACATTTTCCTTGGTTACCAAATTTGTGTGTGTGTGTGTGTGTGTGTGTGTATGTGTGACTTTTTTAAAGTACAAATATACATATATTTGGTACTGAGCAAAAAGTACAAATATATTACATAATCACCTAACTGTTTATCAAGAAAAATGTAAGCACCTTTCCTTCTGTCCCTCCTTGTCTCCCTGAGGCCCCATGGTGTTGCTTTCTGTAGGGTACCAGGAACTTGGGCCCCAGGGGAATTCTGCATCCTCCACTCTCGACCTTTACTAGTGGTGCAAACCTCCCCATGTCCCAACACCCGTCCTCCCAGGGACCTTTCTGCTGAGTCACTGAGCCATAAATGCCTTACCCATTCCTTGGAATTGGAGGTTATTTCCATTTTTTCTTTTTCAAAGCATACCTCTTTAAGGCAATTGAGCATGTGTGGAGCACCTGGTCCCTGCCCATTGTGGTCACAGCTGTGTCCCCCCCTTGGCCCCTAGTCCCCAGTAGAGAGAAGGGTTTGAGGAAATGCCAGAGCTTCTTACCTCCTGGCCTAGGCACGGGGCATCACTATGGTTTCGAGGGGCCAGTTTTCCTCCCTGGGTCTTTTTGTCTTTGGGAACAAAGCCTGTGTCCCCTCCCATCCGGAGGCCACCCCATGTCACGTGGCCACCCCTACTCTGCCCATGGGTGCTGGGCCCCAGGAGCCAGGCTGGGAACAGGTCGGTCCCATTCAGAGAACCTTAGATGGATCGCCAAAAACTAATTAAAATGGAATCCCATTCCTTCCTTGAGCCCCTGAGGATGTTGGGGGAGGCCGCTCCACGCCCTGGCAGCCGCTTTACCCTCCTTCCTCTGGCGGCTCTCTCAGGCCCAGCTCTGCCCTGGCCAGGGGCTCCTGCCCACAGCTCCCACCTCGCCGGCCCACTTTCTACTTCAGCCAACCTCCCTCTTCCCAGTGTCTGTCTGCCAGCTGTGCCATCACAGAAACCCAGGGGACAGGGGCTGTCCTGGAAGCCAGGGTCAGGGAAGGAGTCCCTGCAGTTCTGGGAGCAGACTAGGCCTGAGATGGCTGGGAGTAGGGGCTGCGGTGCAGCTCCAGCTGAGGAGGCTTGGTGGGCACAGGGCCAGGGTAGGACACGTATGTCCTGGAGCTGGGCTCTGCCTTTGGACCCTGTGGGCCTGGAGTGGGCAAGGGTATACCAGGTCAACTGTCACTCCTGTTCTGGTCCACACCTCCCAACCCTTCCCCTGCTGACCTGCTATGGGTGGGTGCCAGGGGCAGAAGGGTGGCCTCCGGGCAAGACTCATGACCTCCTCTGTGTCACTGGCAGGCGAGCACCACCTGGCAAGTGTCAGATCCACCCTGTACCCGTGCAAGTGAGGAGCCGCCTCATCCCCTTCGTGCCCAAGGAAAGTAAGTGCCCACGGAGGGGTTTACTATGAGGGAGGGTTCCCACAGTGGCCCCTGTGCCCCTCCAGCCAGGTTTGACCCTTCCTTGGCACCTGGGCCCAGCCCATTCCAGGCCCACATCTGACACCTATGAAGGTGAGTGGAAGTGCATCTACTCGAGCCTTGCTAGGGGGGCCATGCTCAAAGCAGGCCCGAGGCTGTGAGCAGGTAGCTGCCGGGCACTGCTGGCCTCAAGGAGAGTGCAGCAGAGGCAGGAAAAGCCGTACCTGGATAAGAGCGCTCAGAGTTCCAGGGGACCAAGAGAGGATGTCTGTGTTGAGCAAGGCAGGCTGAGCTACTAGGCTTGGGACCGTTTGTCTCCCCACCTGTCTGTCCATGTATGTTAGTGGTCCACTTGTCCACGATAGCACCCAATACTCGCAGCTTGAACTAGGAGAGGTTTACTTTGGCTCATGATTCAGGAGACTCAGTCCACAGCTCGCTGGCTCCAAGGAAGCAGTATCATGGCAGAAGGGCGTGGGGAGGACAGCCACTCGTCCACTTCAGCCAGAGCAGATCTCAGTGACACTCCCATTCTGACCAGACCCTGCTTCCCAATAGCACATCTAGCTACGAACTGTCAGTGGATGGATTCACTGAGCAGAGCATGGCTGTGATCTGATCATCTTCCAAAAACTACGCTTCTGAATGCATGAGACTGCTGGGGGCCATTCTAGACCTAAACCGTAGCACCATGCATCTACCCATCTACCCTTCCTTTATCCACTCATCATTCATCTAGCTATTCACTCATTCACCCCACCCCATCCATCCATCCATCCATGCATCCATCCATCCCCACCACCACCACCACCACCACCACCACATGCCTTGCACACACTGGTGGACACTGACCCTGAAGCAAGATGGCTGTGGCCTTTGCCTTCTCAGGTTGTTCCAGGTAATTGTCCAGCTTGAAAATATTGACAATTTGACAATACCGAAAATAGCTTACAATTTTAAGAGCTACTGTGTGAGCCTCAGGAACTGTTTTCATAGGTCCAGTGCACCCACAGGTCACCGGGTTAGGGGAGGTGGGCACCTGGGCAGAAGGGCAGGGCAGGGGAGAGCAGGCGGTGTTTCAGAGGGCACTGCTGGCTGCAGTTGGTTGTGAGCTTGGCGGGTTCTCCATTTGCTCATTAAGCAGTGCCTGGCACTCGTGTCTGTCACACACTCTGTGCTGGAGCCGAGCCACAGGAAGAGGTCAACTCGGACCCATCCAGGCCAGATCAGACTGAGAAGTGGTTTAGTGCTGCAGCCCCTGTGGGGTCCCAGCCCAGGCAACAGGGGTTCCTGGGGGCTGCAGAGAAGAGGAAGGGGTGCTGTGGGGCGGGTGGGCGGGCTGGGTTAGAGCAGGTCGGGGAGTCTGGGTAGAGGAGCAGCAGCACCTACAGGGGCACAGGCAAGGCCCTGTGGGTGGAGGGGAGCCCCCGTGACACTGTGCCTGAACCCAGCCTGCTCTTGGCCTTGTTCTGAGAAGCATTTCTCAGGCTATCCCAGTGGCTTTTGAAGTGGGGAGGGACCCAGAAGGACCTGGGCTGCTACCCATGACCCTCCGCAGGAAGTGACTAACTCATAAGTGCATGAAGAGAGGGCCCTTTGCTCTTAGAAGCTTTTGGACAGAATGTGGCCCTCTCCACAGCCTGGGGACCCCAGAAGCAGGGCCCAGAACTGGTGACCCAGCATCTAAGCAGTTTCCAAAACTATTTATTGCATGACTGAAAAAGCGCCAGGCACTCAGCCCCAGGGGGGTGTCCTAAAGCCCAGGTGACCAGAGAAGGCCCCATTTTGCTCTAAGAGGCCGCCTTGCGGGCAGATGGAGGACATCTTTCTCTCGGGTCTGCCTGGGAGGCTGCAGGAATGGGGAGACGAGCCACGCGGGGCAGCTGGGGTACCCCTGCCCACTTACATGTCCTCTTTGCAGAATTCATCTGGACTCCAGAGAGCACCCCGAGCCCCACGGTGCGCATGCCCACAAAAGCACCTCGCCGCAGCCGTCCCACGGCCCCTGCACCTGTGCCCACCCCACGGCCGACCCGCCGCACACCGAGGCCAACCCGTCCCACCCGGCAGCCAGGAGGCCGGAGGGGCAGCGGACGAAGGCGCGGACGGCCAAGCACAGCGGGCCCGGGGCCCTCAGACGGCGCAGTGCGCCTGGTGCGGCCTGTGGGGCTGAGCCCCGGCCGTGGCCGCGTGGAGGTGTTCGTGGGTGGCCGCTGGGGCACTGTGTGCGACGATGCCTGGGACACCAAGGCTGCTGCCGTCGTGTGTCGCCAGCTGGGCTTTGCCCAAGCCATGCGTGCGGCAAAGCGCGCCGAGTTTGGCGAGGGCCGTGCGCTGCCCATCCTGCTGGACGACGTGCGCTGTGTGGGTTCCGAGCGCACCCTGCTGCAGTGTAAGCATGCCGGCGTGGGCACGCACAACTGCGGGCACGAGGAGGACGCGGGCGTCGTATGCGGCCATCAAAACCCAGGCTTGTAAGCAAAGCACCCCTGTGCGGAAGAGCCGCCGCTCTCGAGCTCTTCGGCCCTGTGCTCCTGGCGCTGCGCTGAATCCAAAGGCAGAGGCTGGTGTGGATGTGCACGTGGCCCCAGTGTGCTGTGCTGCTGCACGCAGGTGCGGTGCGCATGCGTTCTGGGGCCCTGCCCCGCGAGCCCTCTGCAGAAGCACAGGCTGGCCCTGGACCCCATGCGCAATGGGCAGTCACCCTTCAGAGACAGACATGGCCCCTGGCGGAGAGAACAGAGATGCGGTTGGCAGATTGAGGGAGGGGCCCAGCCTGCCCCGCCCAGGACAGGAATGGAAGGTGCCCACTGGCTGTGCAGCATGACACAGGAACACAGTCCAGTGCACTGGCGAGAGCAGGAAGGCGTCTAGAGCAGAGAGAAGCCAGGTTACCCTGTGGCTGTGACTGCTCACCAGAAAATCACGCTTCCCAGAAGGAAGCCAGCGCCCATCAGGGGACAGCTAGCTGGACAGCAGGAGGTCTCTGGGGCCACCGGCCAGCAATGTATCCTGGTTCTCTAGAACTCATCGTCATGCGTAGCCTGTGTGACAGCCCTGGGGCAGAGCTTCCAGCAGCCCCGTCAGCACCCATGGGCATGGGGACCTCACCACCTTCTGGGCTGTGTTGGTACCACTAGGGCCACCTTTGTCATTTCCATCCCCGTCCCTATTCTAGAGTTCCAGGGAGCGTGATACTGCCAGCCCCACTTATAGGGGACCACCAGGCTCTGGGGCCAGTGAGACAGTGACACTATCACCAGGGCTGTGCCACCAATGTGACTGTCCCACACCCGCTCCAGTCTCTTCTCTGCTCTCACCCCCAGCCCACCTGGGAGCTGGGGTGCACAGTGAGGGGTGGGGGAGAAGGTGGCTTGGCTTGCAGCTCCATTTCGCTTACTGGCAGAAGTTCCCTTGCTTGTGAGGTCCTCAGCCCAGGCCCCGAGCCAGGCCATAGGGACTTGAGGACATCAGGGTCTAGGTAGGTAGGTGAACAGACAAGTCCCGTGTAACAGGTGGTGACAGTCACCTGCAGGATGAGGCTCTGCCTGCAGGAGTTCTGGGTAGAACTGGTCCCAGGGCAGTGAGCCTGGTGCAGGCCTGGTACAAGAAAGCTTGGGCATCGTCCTTAACCAAAATTGGAGTCTGGGAGCTCCTGGCTGTTGGTGATTGGTTGAGCCATTACAGAAATGAAAGGATAAAGAAAAGATCAGTGCATGGGAGGAAGCTGTACAGCTGCTAGCAGGAGGCTTGTGGCAGACGAGCCCCAGGGCCCAGGCATCCTTCTGCAGCACCAATTGGGAGCATGATAAATGCCCTGGGGTGACCTGCGGGAGCAGTGCAGTGCAGGGATTCTGGCCTTGATGAGGTCACTGGCTGCTGCAGGATCCCTTGAGGTTGGGAGTGACAAAGTCCTTTTCCAAGTTGGTACTGCTGACACAGGGTGCCCTGCCAGCTGTGAGTGGGGCCAAACAGCCCCTGAACACGTTTGTTCATTGATGAACTCCTCTACCTCCTCTCTTGTTTTTGGGCCCATCTCATTTAACTGGGAACCTCTGGTCACCCACCCTCCTGGCTCTGCATGCCTAGTGGGTAGGACCCAGCCCCCACAGTTCATCTGTCCCCTAGTGCTGCACATGGAGGTCACCATTAGCACTGTCATTGAGTGTGGACTGAGTGTGGGGCTTGGTTGTATGGACCAAGCAGCCCGGATCCACTCAGTCCTCAGGAATTGCAGTAGGGAAGCAGAGGCGCACAGAGGTTAATTGCGCAGCCCAGGAGGAGGTGGCCAAGCTGGAGCCGGAGCCGGAGCCGGAGCCGCTTCTGCTCTGGAGCATGCTTTCTGCTAAGTCAGGGCTGCTGCACCAGCCCAGAGCCCCACCTAGAGCGGCTGCCAGCCTGGGGGAAGCAGAGCATGACCTGTGGGCTTCCCAGGTGCCTGGGGCCATTTGCATGGCATTTTCTGGGAGGCAGGGACATCCTGGACATGCTGGAGCCAGCAGGGCCCTCGGGAGTGGCCGTCCCTGCCACAGAGCAGCTGGATGGTTCTGGAGGCCAGGGCACACAGTGACCTCACTCGCCAGCCCCAGTAGCTGCCCATCGAGAGTTCTGGTGGACAAGGATGGCCTCCTACCCTCCAGAGTGTGCCTTCCTGGCAGGGTTCTTCTCCTCCCTTCTTCTGTCCCATGTTGCTCTGTTTTTGAGACAAGTTTCACTATGAGGCAAGGCTGGCGTTGAACTCACTGTGTAGCCCAAGCTGGCTTCAAACCTGGAGTGATCCTCCTGCTTCAGCCTCCTGAGTGCTGGGATTACAGGGGTGCACCAATATGCCCGGCTGTCACCCTATTTCCTGACTACCTTTCAAGCCTCAAAGAGGCTTGGCTTTGGCTTGACATCTCAGAAGGTGGGGACAGACTCACCACCACTGTCACACCCCACTCCACCTTATAGATGTGGCAGCAGAGGTGGAGGGTGGTTGTCCTGAGCCAGGTGTCACACAGCCAGCATCCACATTTGCATCCAGGCAGCCTACACTAGAGCCTCAGCTGCTGTCCCAAGGGACCTGAGTTCCAAGTCCCCAGGTAGAGCCTGTGGGTGTCCCTGTGCCTCTCCAGTTTGCTGCCCATCAGCACCTGGGTGGGGGAGGGGTCCCCACAGTACGACAGCTTAGCTGCAGGGGTCCACTGTGCAGGACTCATCCTGGCTTCAGCTTCAGAAGCAACATTCTGGGGCCCCTTGTTCCTTCATCTGCATCCCTGGGTTGCAGCCTGGGTGGCCATCCCTCTCCTCTGACAGAAGGCAAGTCTCTGCCCTAGCAGCTCTGCCAGCCATGAGCCTTGGGTATCCTTCAGCTGCCCAAGGGGCATTCTTGCAGAGGTGTGGCTGGGGGATTGCTGAAGGTCCGAGGTTGGAGCCCAGGTTTCAGGATCAGCTGCGTGAGGTGGGGCCTTGGAGCAGTCACTTATCCTCTCAGTGGGCCCAGCAGGGTTGCTGGTCAAAAAATGTCAAGGCATGGCAAAAGTGCTCAGCGCGTTTCAGGTACCTCCTGGACAGAAAGCACAACACCAGGCCGGTGGTATTCACTGTGGCAGCTACCACCTGCGCAAGGCAGAGCGAAGACAGGTGAACCATGTGGAGAGCCAGCTTTTATGTAGGACTGGCTGCATGCCCAACAGCAGCATCCCCTCTTTCCCAACCCCAGGGGGATGTATCTGAGGTCTGACCTGCAGTGTCCTCCTCCTCCATGGGGCTCTCCCACCATGGAGACTCGCAGTGCTGTCCAATAGGGGCTTAACATTTGTCACTTGAACAGTGCAAGTGTTTCCAGTAGCATGTTAAAAAGTAACAAGGCAGGGATGGCCAAATAGTTCAATGGATTAAAGCGCCTGTAAGCAGGTGCACGGGGTGCAGGGGTTCGATCCCCTGGCCTGCCATACCAGCCCCACCCCTTGTAACCCCAGCTCTTGGGAGGCTGTAAACAGGCAGATCACTATGAGTCTGATCTAGTAGTGAGACCTTGAACACCCTGTAGACCCTGCACTAAAATGCAAAAAAAAAGTAACAAGGCACAGGTGAAGGTGATTATAACTGTATTTACCCCAATATATTAAAATTTATTTTAACAATCAATATTTTAACTTTTTACTTCTCTAGGTATTAAATTTATGAAATCTGATATTTTATGCACAGACAACATCCCCACTTGAGCTGACCGCCATTCAAGGCCTGGTGGGGGGGACACATGTGGTCTGCAGGGCAAGAGGTTGGCCCCGTGCCTGTGGGCAGCGCCCTCTGCTGGCAGCTGGCGATGCCGCCTGCCCAGGACAAGAGACCCCAGCCTGTGTCTCACAATTAATAGCACTTCATTGGGGAACATCAAATGAGAGGGCAATAGGACAGAATGGCTGTGACGTCGGGGACTCGCTCTTGTCGGGGACAGAGGCTGCTCTGGACAAGGATGCTGGGGTGAGCCATGGTCACGCCTGCTGCTCATGTGAATATTAACGCTGACCCCTCTTCTTCACCAGGGCTGGACAGGCTCACGCTGGCCACTTACCCGGATGTTGCTCTGTGTCCACATCCTGTGGGCCCCAGCCTGTGCCCAGAGCTGTTCAGGACCTGGCCCTGCCCCCAGTGGCCCAGAGAGACAAAGCCACACAAAGGGCCTCCACAAAGCCCGAGAAACTGGGTACTAACCGTGATCACATCAGGCTTTCTAGCTGATCACCCTACTGCCAGTGAGATCATGCAGGAAGTCTATGCCCTCCATCTCCCTGTACATTGCCCCAAGCCCTAGGGACTCTGCGACCTACCAGCCTGTCTCAAGCGCGCCTGCGGCTGCTCTCACGCCACAAGGGGGCACCATGGCAAATCTGAGTCCCCAGCGGTCCAGTTCCTGCGCTGGGACATACGCCTGGCTGCAGGACCTGCGCGGAGGGATCCACTGCTGTCCCCTGCGTGCTCCCCTGGAAACAGAAATCGGGGACCCAAAATCCCAGAGTTGGCCTCTTCTGTCATAGGGGTGAGAGGCAGCTTGCACCAAGGAAAGAAGCCTTGGCTGTTTCGCAGTGACCCTCTGGCCTCTCCAGGCACACTTGTCGCTTTCCCTGGCGACAGCCCTCGCTACCTAGGTTTTACCTCATTTTCCCTCCTCCAGACCTGGGTCCACACCTCGGACCAGAGCTGCCCTGGGCTGGGGAGGCTCCGGCGGCGCCCGAGCGAGCCTTCATCCTCAATCCCAGGCCTCCCATCCTGCAGGGTCCTCGTCACCCATCTGTGGCCCTTCTGCGCAGGCAGCCCGGCAAGGGGGAGCCGCGGGACCCCACTGGGAAAGCTTTGGGTGCTGACGGTTCCTGGAAAAGGTCTGGGAACAGCCAGCGTGACCTGGGAATCTGGTGGCCGGGATGGCAGAAAGGAAGGAGCCTAGGACCGCGCGCGTGGATTCGCCGTTATTTAGAGGCGCCAAAGGGGCGGAGCCAACAGGCAGCATGGGATGGGGGGGAGATTAAGAGTTGCCAGGGACAACGCGTTCTGGGCGGGGCTGGTACCGGGGCGGAGCTTGAGTCAGAAGGGGCGTGGATGGGCGAGGCATGAGGCAGACTCAAAGTTGTGATTGGTGGATACTGCCCAATTTGGGAGGGGCCGGATGGAGGGTTAGGGCGGAGCTTTATGGGGGCGGGGCCTAGAGGGGGAGGGTCCTGAGCTCTGGAGCCGGAGGCGGGCACGTGGTTGGCGGGGACCGCGCGGCCGGGGAGGGGTCGAGCTGGCGGGGGCGGAGCCGAGAGGGCGGGGGCGGTGCTGGGTTGCGCGGGGCCTGGGGCCCAGGCGGCTCGCGGCTCTGACAGCAGAGTCTGCTCGCGGCCTCCCGCCCCCTCGGCTCCAGACGCCGACCCCGGCCGGGCCTGGCCGGGAGCCATGAGCCCCGGACTGCTGCTGCTTGGCAGCGCCGTGCTGCTCGCCTTCGGCCTCTGCTGCACCTTCGTGCACCGCGCTCGCAGCCGCTACGAACACATCCCCGGGCCGCCGCGGCCCAGGTGAGCGGAGGTGGGGAGGGGGCCGCGGGGCGTCGGGCCGGGGTGGGGGCCACGGGGGTTGGGGGCGGCCTCGACTAGGCGGCCGCGTGCCCGGGGCCGGGGGCGCTCACTATTCTTAGCAGCGATTACTCACCGCCACCGCAGCTGCCTGGCTGGGCCCCGCAGCCGCGACGACAGCGACAGCCCTGTCAGGTAGGCGCTATTGTCACCCCATCGTTCAGACCGGGAAACTGAGGCGCGCGGAGGCGAAGTCACCTGCCCAAGGTCACGCGGTCGGTGAGCCTGGATGCCACCCCGGGTCTGCCAGACTCGGAAGTGGGTGCTCTTAACTTTGGGATGCCGACAGGGCCAGCCAGTCAAAGCCCAGAGCACACTGCCAGGTCGCATTCCGGTGTGTCTGTCTTGTGTCTGTCCTGGGATGCCCCATATGTCGCCTCAGCACTTCCAGCCAGATCCTGGACCCTATCCAGCGCCCCCTCCAGGTTAGATTAGATGTGGCATTCAGGTCCCTGTGCAGAGGGCTTCCGGTCACTTTGGAGCTAGAAAACCCAGTTTCAAATTAAGTCCACAAGCAAGGCCAGCAGGCCCTCCTGCTGAGTCTCAGAGCTGGACTTCTATGATTCCCCTCTTTGCGTCCTCTGCTCTCCAACCCTGCCACCCTGTCCCAATTCCCCTTTTCCAAGCCCTGAACGGCAGCTCCTCCCGCTGCTCACACTAAATTGGCCTCCCAGCCCCCCAGTCCCGAACTCCTCCGGGGCGACTCACACCTTCTGCCCACCTGTTGCCTGTCTGTGCCTGTTGCCTGTGTCCTCTGCTTTAGAGCGTGAGCCCCGGAGGGCAGGGACTCTGTCAGGCTTGTGAGTCCCCAGTGCCTGGCATGTTGCAGCTACTCAATAAATATCTGTTGAATGAGTGAATCAACAACGTATTAGATACACTTCTTGAAACCTCAGTCATGAACATTCTAGAAGGTGTCCATTTCCAGGCCAAGCTAGGGGAGCTGAGGTTGAAGCCTGGGCTCCTGCTAGATGGGGTTGGTGATGATGCCTGTGGCTGGTGCTTCTGGGTAGCAGGTTTCTGGCAGGCTCTCCACCCTCTCTGGGGCCTTTCCTACCCTCGAATCACCTCAGGACCCCTTGTCCCTTGCCTAGATGGCTCAGAGGCCTCTCACACAACCCCTGAACATATTATATTGACTTTATAAATCCCTACTGAAGTCACTGAGTAAATTTCCCTTCACCTTAAAATGGTGATTATTTGTGCAACCTCCTGCTGAGTGTCTGTCTCCCACCGGCCCTGTGTCTGTCTCATCCCCTGCTGTAGCAGCATCTGGGCCATACACAGTAGGAACCCAAAGAACCTGGACCCTCCCAGGGGCTGCACCAGGTACCTGCTCACCCCTCTGGTTTCAAATCTTTCACCACAGGTTGAAATTGAACGGGCTGAGTTCTTGTGCTTATGAGTTTTGTTGTTCCTGAGCTTTCTCATAAACCCAAGAGCTTCCAGGATTGCAGACCTGGTCAGGTCTGTCTGAAAAAAGAAACTCAGTCAATCCTCTTTCCCTCCATCTTTCCTAAGAAGTCAAGCTGTAACTTGTAGGTTGCAAAACTTACCCTTTTAAAATGTCCAATTCTGAGGTTTTTAAAATAGAGTCACCAAGTTATACAACCATTCCCACAAATTCCAGAAGGCTCCAGCATTGCATGAGGAAACTCAGACCCACTGGCCACCTCTCCTCACCCCAGACCCTCAGCTGGAGAACGAATCTGAAACCTGTCACCACGGGTCCCATCCCTGTCCCCTGGACATTTTGTAGACGTTACGTGGCCGCTTCGCTTCTTTCACTTCCTTCAGGACCCACCTATGTGGCAGCGTGTGCTCATCATTTTGCCTTTTCATGGCTGAAGTCTCCCCATCTCTGTCCCACAGAGGCTGCCTGTGGTGTCTCAGGCTGTGGGCATGGGTAGAGGAGAGGCAGGAGGCTGCTTATAATTGCAGTTGGGCTCTTTATTCTAGGGAGGTGAACTGAGCAATGAGTTTGTAAAAAGACTTTGGATTAAAACTTGGTTGGTGGTCAAATATCAAACTGAACCAAGTGAGAGCTCTGGAAGCTCTTCTGGCACAAGTCAGCTGCTTTGGCATTAAAAGCCCGGATGCCCAAACCATGATTGGCACCCTGAGGCCGACAAGAGAGCCGTGTAATGAGTCCCCAGGACTGGCACGTCTGGAGAGGCGTTTGTCCCTTGGTGTTTCATGGTGTACCACTCCCACCCCCAGCCTTCATCCTCTGTAGGAAGCCCTGTCCTCCAGGATGCCCTCCCTGAGTATCCCTCCCCTTTGCCCTTATTACGACTTTCCGCTGCGCAAAGCGAGACCTTAGCTTCCATATGTACTGCACACAAACCCTCCTGCTTCTGTTTTCCTGACACTGCTCTGGATTTCTTCAGCAGCCTCCATTGTCCTCGTCCATACAGTGAGTGTTAGCCTGACAGCCTGACCAGGAAATCTCTCTCTTTCTTCCCCCCCCACCCTGTTTTTTTCTCTTGCCCTAACTCCCAGACAGTGTGCGTTGTCCTCCCTCTCAACTCACCTGGGATGGGGACTTTCCAGCAAGGAGCAGACTGGTTCCAGCCTGGAGCAAAGGGCGCTGCTGGCTCTGTCCAGTAGGGCCTCCACTGGGTTCCTGTGGCATGCACAGTGTGGCCCTTAGTCTCCTGGCGGGAGGCTCACGCCTCAGCCACTGTGCGGGTGCCATCCCTTGGGATGGCCTGCAGTGGGTCCTGCGGATGCCCTCTGCTGTGGTCATGGCCCCAGGCTTTCTCCTTCCATAGGAAACCGTGGCCCCTCACAGGTCCCAAGACAGGAGTGTGGCAGAGTGCAGGCTGACTTCTCTGCCCTCCCTGCTTGCACTGGCCTCCCTGCCATGTCCAGTCTTTTTCCAGAGTCTGTCCAGTGGGCTTCTGTCCCTTCCCTGTGCGCGTAGTGCTGAGCTACAAGTCCCATTTGGCTTCACCTGCTTATTTCTAGTAAGCGCCCCCTGCAGGAACTGAAATGAATGGTTCTCAGCTCTCTTGCCCACACCTATTTCCTGCCCTCTGCTTTCTTTCCCAGGAGGCTGTGTACCCCAGCAGTCAGGGTGGAGGTTCTGGAGAGGCAGGCAGGGTCTAGGTTCGCTCAGATGCTCAAATCTGAGCTCCGGGGAGTGACGCTGAGCCAGCTAGCTAATTCTGTGTGCGGCGGCCTGGGTTCATCTCAGCGGGCAGCCTCCCGCCTTCTCTGCAGTCCTCTGCTCTCTCCTCCACTCCCTACTCAGTTTTTCTCTCTTGAATCCGGCACTCGACGGGCTGGAGCCCCGAGTGAAGCTGCTCTGCTCTGGGGACCACCGTGTGATCGAACCCAACTTCCGGCTTTGCCTCCTTGACCCAGCGGCAGATCGGGTGTCCCGTCTTGCTCCCTCCTGGCTTCCTTCTGCAGGCAGCCCCTGCGCGTCCATCCCCTCGGCTGTCCCTTGGTGCCTGACCTGTCCTTGGTGGCCCGTGCTGTCTTTTCTGTGTGCTACGCCAGTTTACTGCTAGCTTCTCGCACCTGCCCCTCATCGTCTCACTAGCGCCCCCTGCAGGAACCAGAAGGAACGGTTTGCTACCTGTCCCCACTGTACTAGCCCTCACCGCCTCCTACACCCCAAACTTCCTGTCTGCTCCCTGTCTCTGTAAAGCGTCCAGTGGACATCGCAGACCTACAGGGTCCAAACCCAAGCTCCTGGTTTCACCCACTCGTGCTTGGTTCTTCCTCCTAAAGCCAATCCTGAGACAGAAACGAGGTGCAAGAAGCGCAGGGGTGCACAGGATGGGAGGGAATAGACAAAGCAGGGAAGAAAGCCAGAAGAGGAAGCTCCATCTGGGGAAGCCGAGGCACATTTGTCCTGGCAGCCCTGGGGGCCAGCAGAGCTGAGCTACCCCACCCAGGTGAGGTGCTGGATGCGCAGGGGTGCATCTGTCCGGCAGAACTACCAGCCTGTGCTTCCTTGGAGCAGAGCCAGAGCCTGGTGCATCGGCCAGTGCCACAACACCCTCTGCGCAGTGAACAACCCTAGGGACGTTGCCATGGTAGGACCCAGGCCCCAGTCACCCTTGACACAGCCCATGCCCCTCGCTCAAGGCAGCAGCTAGTCCCTTCCCTTGTGTGCTCACCTCCCAGAGGGCCCTGCGTGACCCAGCGTCCAGCCGTGGTGCCCACGTGGGCTGTCCGCTACCCGAGCCCGGGCTGCCGCAGGGCCTTTGCACCTGCTGCTGCCTCAGAGCCCTCCTGCGGGCAGATCTCACTTCTCCATAGACGGCCCTCTTAGAGGGGCGTGCCCCGAGTGCACAGTGTGGCCACCCCCACACCTCCCGCCAGCACTGCGTTTTTCTCTCTGGCATTTTATTTATTTGCGCACTTGCTTTTCTACTCTCCACCTCTCCTGGGGAGAATCTGACTGCTGTGACCCAGAAAGCTCCAGTCGCAATTCTGTCGTCAGCATCCAGGACGCCGTGCTGAGCATGACTGGAATAACATCTTACAGGAGACAGGAAGCCACAGGCACTCTGAAATGCCCGCAGGGTTCCCCCAGCAGGCCCACTGTGGAACATGGGATCATGACCTGCTGACACACAGGGCCACCAGGAGTCAGCTTTCACTGCCCTTGGGAGGAGGCACACATTTGGGGGCAGGCGACCTGGCTCCGTGGCCTGCCCCACCTCCAACTGGGTGCATTATTTGTAAGTGAACAGGTGGCCCAGGCTAAGAGGAGGCCCCTGGCCTGGTCTCCAACCCGCTGTGTGCCTTGGAGGCCAGGGAGCTCTGCACGATGTCACTGTCCCTCCTGTGTCCTCTTGGACCTCTGGCCAAGGAGCCAGGGAGAAGCAGAAGCATCTCCTCTCTGAGGCCTTGAGTGCCAGGCAGACTCAGGTTCTACATCCAATCCACGTCGCCACCTGGCGACCCCAGGCCAGGGCCATCACTTCCCTGTGCGTTGGTCCTCTGTCTGCTGTGGGTCTGTGGGGGCGGGGTGTGCTCTCCTGGAGGCCGGGGGGGCCCTCAAGTTTCTTGTTTCTTCCAGTTTCCTTCTAGGACACCTCCCCTACTTTTGGAAAAAGGATGAGGTTGGTGGCCGTGTGCTCCAAGATATGTTTTTGGAGTGGTAGGTTCCAATTTGTCATCTGTGCCCTTGTCCTTGCCCCGGGGGAAGCTCACCCACCAGTCCAGCCCTTCACTGGCCCAGTCATATCCCAGCCCATGGTCCTCCCCCTCAGAGAGCAGCCATCGGAAACCCCCGGAACCTCAGTTTCCTTATCTGTAAACTCTGTAAAGCTTCGTGTACAGAGTGGCCACCCCCACACCTCCCGCCAGTGACCTCCCATGGTTATTGCTGGGGGCGGCAGTTTACGCTTTTCAATCCAGTTCCAAGGACAGTGTTGTTTAATCACATGTGTACTCTCAAGGGAATCAAAGAACAGGTGTCTCAACCCTGTCTCGTGAATGTGGAAACTGAGGCTGGGTGGAGCATGTGACTCACAGCTGTGTCCTCAAGCCTGCTGGGACCTTGGCCCAGCCAGGGTCCTCCTGTGGCTCACACTAAGGACCCACGGGCCAGGCTGATGGTGCCCACCTCTTGGCTCACTGACACCGCCTTTGGGTCACTTTGGTTTGCAGGGCTAAGAAATACGGACCTGTGGTGCGGGTCAACGTCTTCCACAAAACCTCAGTCATTGTCACGAGCCCTGAGTCGGTCAAGGTAGGAAGCTGCGCGGTTTCCAAGGCGTGGCCCCTCCTTTCCCAGGGGTGGGGGCAGGAATTGGCCTGAGACTATGAGAAATTTTCCAGAACAGGTGCACTTGAGCCCAGCCCCCAGGGTTCTGGAAGGGGTGGCATATTTCTGGCCTCCAAGCATTGTCATTTGGGGGTAGGGTAGGGTCAGACTTTGCTGTCCCTGTTTGAGTGGGGAGTTTGGTTTGCTGGCCACACAGTCTGGGCTTGGCCGCTCTATCTCTATGAGATGGAAATGACTCTTGTCCATGTTCTAAGAATTAAATATGAGTGGGCTTATCTCACAAAGTATCTTTTTTTTTTTTTTTGAGACAGTGTCTTGCTATGTAGCTCAGGCTGGCTCCCATCTCACGATTTAGCCCAGGCTGTCCTTGAACTCATAGGGCTTCTCCTGCCTCAGCCTCCAGAGTGCTGGGATCACAGATGTGCTCCACCATGACTAGCAGGAGTGCTTGTTAGTCCCCATTTAGAGATGAGGAAGCCAAGCAGATGCCATCCACCCAGAAGGTGTGCCACCCAGGTGTTGAGAAGGGCACCTTGCACTGGCTTTGCAGTCCAATCCAGGCTCTGCCACCAACTGACTGTGGGACCCAGAATGAGTTTATCATGACTCTGGGCTTTCTCGTCTATAAGGCTGGGCCAGGCCCTCTCACACAGGATGGACCTGAGGTGACGTGCGTGAGCCCTGTAGCCCATGCCTGGCACACTGTGGTTGCTCTATGGAAGGTGCCATTACTGTTCCAGGGGACACAGAGCAGGTGACTATGGCAGCACTGAGGGATAAAATACAGCTCAGAGCAGGGGTAGGGGCCTTGTTCTTGAGTTTGTTGCTGGCTTTTGTAGTGCTGGGGGTGGATCCATAGCCTCCACCGCAGAGCTCACCCTGCCCCAGAAGCATCGCCCGGCACACATCAGGACAGGGGCTGAACATTCTGGTGTCACTAATAGAAGGTCATGAGTGATTCCTAGGACAGCTCAGTTTCACAGACAGGATTTCAGAGTTTTGACAGCCATCAGCCAGGTGCACACTCAAAGGCTTCTGTGCCACCTCATGAGGAAAGGAGTGTTAGTGCTGCAGTCACACGGGAAGTCGAGGGTAGAGCAGCCTTGTGTGTGCGGACGCTTTAGAGCATCTTCTACGTATGGCTGGGATCACTTGGCTGATAGATTGTTAAGGGCTTTTTCCTTTGTAATGCCCTGCCAAGTGTTAGTATGGTTTTGTTTTTGGAGATGAGATCTTACTATGTAATCCAGGCTGGCCTTGAACTCATGGCCATCCTCCCACCAGAGCCATCGACATGCCTGTTCCAACTTGCTGTCTATTGCACATGGTGCAGTTTGGCGTTCTGGGAGGTGGAGCTCACTTAGCAGCGCCAGGTCGTCATAGCTAGCCAATACCCGCTTTATCCTTAGGAACATCCCTCTTTGTCCTTGGTCAGATTCTTTGTCCCAGAGAATCTCTCCTTTAATGCAACCACCCCAGCTTCATGATTTTACTCTCAGCCTTGTTGTGTTTTTCTTTCTAAGGTAGGTTTCTTGTAGGTAGCATCAGTTGGGTCTTGCTGTTTTCAGCAATGGGACAGCCTCTGTCTTTAAACAGAATGCTTGGGCCATCATTGACATTGAATGTGATTATTTTTATAGGTGTGTTTAAATCCACAGTAAGCCACCCAATTATGAAATTTGAGTTGTTAACTTTCACAGGTGTATTGCTTAAGACTCATTTTGTTGGCTTACAAATGAGTGCCACTTATAAACAAGTTTGAAAACTCACTCTTAAGTCAGGGACTTACTGCATCATATCCTATCTGTTTTCCTTCCTTCATGCCTTCCTGCCTGCCTTCCTTCCTTGTTTCCTTCCTCTTTCTTTCTCTCCCTTCTTTTCTTTCTCTTTCCCTCTCCCTCCCTCCCTTCCTCCCTTCTACCCTTCTTCTCTGGCCCTCTTGTCCTGGGGTCTAGAATATCAACTTCAATCTATCTTCTAACAACATTATGCCCTCCAATTTCTCTCTGCTCTGATGAGTTCCTCTTCATCACTATTTTCATAGTTGAATTATACCTATCTTTTTCATTTTTATGTATTTAGTACAGGATTTACAGGGTCTCACTACACAGATTGGACTCATAGTGATCCTTCTGTTTTCAGCTTCCCAAGCACTGGGATTATAGGCATGCACCACCACGCCCAAACTCATTTGACATCTCAGTGCACCCCACAGGTGAGGCTGGCGCGACAGGTGAGGCTGGCACGGCTCCCTAGGAATTGAACCCCAGTCCCCTAGCGCTTGCCTAAACAGGCACTTTAGTCAGCTGAGCTCTCTGGCCAGCCCATGCTTTGCCTTGAAGTGCTTTGCTTTGTGTTAATTCTGTTTGAGATTCTTTGCGCTTCTTGGGTGTGTGAGTTCCGTGGACACATTTATAACATTTGTACAAGATATTTGAAAAATGGTATGCCATGTCTATCACTTGTATTATTTTCTAAGTCTAACTATAGGTCAGATTTTCCTGTTTGGCCTATCTAGTGTTTTGTTGGGTCCTGGGTCTTGGAAATTTTATTGAAAGTAGACTCTGTTGAAAGCACTGGGTGTGCTGTTGAGTATCTGTTGTCCCAGCTACTTGGCAGGCGAGGGGGAGGTCAACAGCGTCCAGGAGCGCAAGGCCAGCCTGGGCTATGAGGGGAGGACCCCATCTCAAAAGTTCAAGAAAGATAACGTTCTTGTATTTCTTTAAAGAGTGTTGGCCTTTGTTTGTTTGGGGGTGGTCAGTGGAGTCCTTTCCAGATGTGCTTTCAGGCTTTTGCTGGTTGAGTCCAGAGGAGACTTGACCCAACGTAAGTGTGTCCCCACGGGGAATGGCCCTTAGGGAGCCTCTGCTGAAGCTTTGTACCTGGCGTTTGTCTCCTCTGACCCATGAGGGCTTGGGCAGTTCTTGCCCTGTGTGGCCCAAGGAGTATGCAGCCTGTGTGAACCTGCAATCCTCTCTCCCCTGGGAGTTCCTGTCCCAGTTCCTGTCCTGTCACCGCTGTGTGCCTGATGGGTGCTTGTCCCACGTCCCAGGGCCCGGCCTGTCTCTGCACAACCTCTCGGCCCTCACCTTCCTAGACTTGGGTCTCTGTGGCCAGCTCCCTGCCTTGCTGGATCGTATCTGGGTCTCTCTGTTCGAGACACTGTCCTGAATTTGCCTCTGGGCAGAAAACTGGGCTAGGCCTAGGTCACACCTCATGCTTTCCTTTCTTTCTCCTCCTTTTGGTTCACAGTTCTGCACTGCTTGTCTGAAAATGATGTCTGAAAGCAGACATTCTGTTACTTTCTGCCCCATTTTCCTGCTGGGGTGGCAGGAGGTGAGACTCAGCCTTGCAGTAGAGAGAGCCATCAGCTGGGGTGACCAGAGGAAAGGGTGAGAACAGGTGGCTCCCGGACATCCTTCACCCCAAAGCTCAGCACAGTGGGCCTGGGCCCAGCCGCTAGGCAGCAGGCTGCGGGACACAGGTCCTTCCTAAGTCCAGTGGGCTGGTGGAGCACAGCTTGCCCAGCCTGTGGAGGTGGTACTCGCCGCTCTGTCTTGCTCCAGGTGCCTGACTGGCGACACAGCTTGGTGGTAACCGACAGCGTTTGGGAGCAGCCCTGCTGCGGCTGCCTCTGGCTTTCCTCTCAGCTGAAACACCAGAGTTAGATGCCAGGAGCAGAACTCACAGAATCCACAGCCCTGAGTCACAGGCGGGGACACAGGAGTCCCCGACTGCCCCCCTGGGCCACCAGGACCAGGCTCAGCATCCCACGGGTCCTGTGTCCTTCAGCCCGGGACACAGGCTTCTCTCTCCTCCCCAGCTCCAAATCCTATGTCCTCACGATGCGGCCAGCTGGGAGCCAGTTTGCAGCCCTTTTCCCCTGCTTGCATAACGGCAGGACACAGGCTTTAGCGCCACCTAGGCACCGAGCGAGCTGTGTGCCAGGTGCCACTGTGCACCTGGCATTTATTGAGTACCTGCTGTGTGCCAGGCTTTTCTGGGGGAATGAAGCTACTGCTCACAGCAGCCTGAGCAGGCAGACACTCTTGTCAATTCCATCCAGTCCAGACAGGACACTGTGGGGCCAGGAGGTGTCCAACTCAGCAGGGAGCAGAGTTAGCAGGTGGGGAGCAGGGCGCTGAGCCCCTAAAGTCTCTCTCGACCTCTGCAGCTGGTCAGCACTCATGATGCTGGGCCCATGGCCTGGCAGCCCTGTGTGGCCAGGGACTAATCACTTGGCCCCTTCTCCTTGTCCCCATGGGTTGCTGGACCTGACACCAAGGTCACACGAGACATGCATGCAGCCAGGGGACAGCAACTCTGCAGCGCCTTTCACAGGAGTCCTGCGGGCTCTGGTGGGCCCCAAGCTCACATTGGTTTTTTGGGGCTGTCTAGAAGTTCCTGACGTCAACCAAGTACAATAAGGACTCCAAGATGTACCGCGCCCTCCAGACGGTGTTTGGAGAGAGGTGAGGAGCGGGATGGCTCTGGGGGCGGGTGAGGGTTGGCGCGGGGACAAGCCCTGGGCTTGGTGACACCACGTGGTCCTCGTGGCTTTCCAGCTCTCTGCCCCTGGGGGGAGGGGGGGCTGCTGGGTTTGCAGCACAGATCACCCCACCTCTCTCCTTCACTGTTAGTAGACGTAGAGCACTGCCCGCCTCTGCAGGGCGGCCCTGCCCTGTCAGTGCTTGGGCACAATGTATCTACCTGTTCATGGCACAGTTGTCTCAGGTGACACTCTCGCCCTGGGACAGTCATCAGCACATTTGCAGTCAGGTTCTAGGACCTGCCACCCCTTGAGCCGAGCCCCGCAGGATGCCGGCTCTTGTCCCCGTCCTCGAGTGACCTCCCTGTCTCCCTCAGGCTCTTCGGCCAGGGCTTGGTGTCCGAATGCGACTACGAGAGGTGGCACAAACAGCGCAAAGTCATGGACCTGGCTTTCAGCCGCAGGTGAGTGCGTGGACCGGCCGGCACCTTGATGCAGGCTGCCGTGGAGGGGCGTGGCCTAAGGGGACCTGGCCCAGCCCAGCGGAACTGAGAGGGGACGCGCGGCGTCTGCGGTGGGTGGTCAGAGAGAGCCAGAGCAAAGGGCTCCGTGCCTCTGCAGCACTGGGTGAGGGGCTGCGGGGGCCAGAGGCCTCAGGCACTCTGGTCCCTGAGAATGGCTCCACTCGGGGCTGCATTCTCAGCCTTTTTTAAAATTTTGAACTTTGAAACAGGGCCTTACTAAGTCTCTCTGTTTGCTCAGACTGGATCGAAACTTGTGATCCTCCTGCCTCAGTTTCCGGGGAGCTGGGCTGCGGGCGGGCTCCACCGCTCCGTGTCGGCAGCTCTTTTATTGCAATACAGTTCACATTTCAGCTAACCCAGCCACTTGAACTGGACGATCCAAGGCTTTCAGTTTACCTGTGAGCGTGGGGAGCCACCACCCCCAAATCTGAGGACATTTCTCACCACCCCAAAACCAGTTCCTCCCCGGGGCCTCACCCCCTTTCCCCCTAGCGACCAAGGGGGCATTTCCTCTCTGTCCCTGGTGTCCTTGTGCTTGGTATTTCCTACAAATGGAGCCTGCAGTACGTGGCCTTTCAGGGCAGGCTTTAGCCTGTCCAAATCAGTATTACTCCTTTTTATTGCTGAATAATATTCCATTGTATGGATACCACACATCATTTTTTTTAAAATTCAGTAGAATTTTTGGCTATTATAAATGAGGCTGCGATAAATGCTTCTACATGAAATTTTTTTTCATTTCTTTTAGTTATAGGATCACGGATACAGCTCAGCGACATAAGTGCCTACCTGGCAAGCACAAGGTCCCAAGTTCAATCCCAAGTACAAAAAAAATTTATTTTGTTGCATACCTGGGGAATAGGGTAACTCTGCTTAATATTTTGAAGAAGATCATATTTTACTTTAATAAAATTTCAAGTTTATAGAAAATTTGCCATATTAATTTAAGGGACGCTTCTTATATCTTTTACTTAGATTTCACTTATAGTTTACTGGTAAAATCACTACCTGCTTTATAATTTATTTTTATGCATGGACATCAGTGCCTTTCCCTCTTGCCTCTGCCTTACACGTCTGTTCATGTAGTTTCATATAAATCTGCTTGAGAATAAGAGGCGGCGTGACTCAACCACCAACCACTCCGTGCCCCTTTCCTACAGTTTCCTCATAATCAATATGGGGAGAAAAATCTTAACCTAAAACTGTTACCTAATCCACTTTTCAAGTTCACCTTTTGTGCCCAAATAGCTACTTCTCCCTGCCCAAGGTTGAGGTCAGCGGCACCAGCTCCGCTCATGGCCTTGTCCCTTCACCCCTTCCTCTCAGGGTAGTTCTCAGCCTTCCGTCTTCGTTTCCTTGGCTTTTAGAGACAGGGTCTCCTGTGTGGTCCCGGCTGGCCTTGAACTCGCGGCGGTGCGCCTGCCCCAGCCTCCTGAGGGCCTGCGGCCGGTGTTGTGGGCTGCCCCGGGTGCGCGTGGGAGGCTCAGGCTGTGAGGCCGGTGGGCCTGGCCGCCGTGGAGCTGCGGCAGGGGGCGCGCCCTGCGCTGGCCCTGCTGCACCTGCTGCTGCTGGCGGCAGCCCTGCGGGCCTCCTGCTGCCAAGGCGCCCCCTCCTGGGCTGGCCCGGCTCCCTGCTTCCTCCCTCCCCCGTCCATTCCTTTCCTGTCCAGGAGAGAGCCTGGCCGCAAGCCCACGGGCCCTTGGCCTTGTCCTGCGCACCTCTGTGGGGCGGCCGCCCCCTTGCTGAGGGCTCTGCCTCTTCCTGCCGACCCCTCGGCCTCCATGTGCTCCCCGAGGGCTCCGGTCTCCCTTTGCTGCCCAGCTACGACGACGACGTCCCCTCAGCTGGTCCCGGCCTCCGGCGCAGCCCCTCATCCCCAGCAGTGGCCCCTGCTCCCTTGTTCCGTCGCAGCCAGCATCCAGTCTTTCCAGAGCTGGGTGGGGAGTGTTGGGCGAGTGGGCGGACGTGGGCTCGAGTCAGGGTACTGGCCGGCTCCCTCTCGCTGGCGAGAGAGGCCCCACAGGTGAGGAGGAATAGAGCGAGCAGAGGCTTTTATTTAATCTTCCTGACAAAACTCCTTGCGCTCACAGCCAGAAGAGCGAAGGCCAGCCACACCCCCAGGGACGCTTGAGGTTGTTGAAGGATGGCGATCCTTGGCATGCTGGCCGCGTGGTCACACCGCCCTTGCCAGCGGCACCGTCTGGTGTGTTTCATTTTGGGGGGACTGGCTCCACCCCCAGCCCTTTAAAAAACTATTAGTTTTAAAAATTTTGAGACAGTGTCTTGCTAAATCACTAAATTCAGGCTGCTTTGAACTTGTAGCCCTCCTGCCTCAGCCTTCCAAACAGGTGGGATTACAGATGTGTGCCAACACAGCCCACTAGTGTTTCTAACAAATTGATTTATTTATTTTAATTGTTTTGAGGCAGCATCTCTTGTCAATATTTTTATTTTCTAAACTCATAATAGGTGTCATTAGAGAAATGACTGTTTTATTTTAAACATCCAAGATCCATGAAAGAGGCTCTGGAAGTTGTCTGTGTTTATGAAAATATTACTAGTAGTTTTGGTATTAGAAACCCGGAAGCCTGCCCTTGCCAGATGGGTGCCGCACCCTGGAGCTCTGTCCCTGGCCCTCTGGAGGTATTGCCAAGCTAAGCCTAAGTTACTTTGTTTATGTCTCTTCTCTCATTTTATCATCTTTGCAGTGGTGTGCGAGTGTGTGTGTGTATGTGTGTGTGTGTGTGTGTGTGTGTGTGTGTGTGTGTATTAATCCCAAGGTCTCACACATGCTGGGCAAGCCCTGTACCTCTGAGTCCCCTCCTTTTTTTAGTGTTTCTTAAAAACTTTTCACTTAAACATGATTTTAGATTTCCTAATAACTTTCAAGATTAAGAATAGGAGAAAGAATAATGGTGTACTCTCTGTAGGGCGATATAAAAACTGCACCCGCAGGCTTACACAGATTTGAGCGTTTTCAGGATGCACACTGCCTGACTTCCGTACATTCATTTGGCCGTCCAGGATGCGAAGATTCTCCCAAAGTGCAACTGTCTGCTGTCAGGGAATTACTGCAAAAGGAGCGTGCTGGGCCTCCCACACCAGTGTTTCTAGCTCAATGTGTATAATTTTATGGTGGAAAAGAGCTTTGCTACCACGCTGCCCTTCACTGCTCTTAATTATAAAGCGAATAATTTTAACATCTTTCTGTCTTCTCGTCACCTGACCTAAATTAGATCAATTGTAGATAGGGCTTTTGCTTCCTTATTTTTCTTGTCGGAGCTGGTGTTGGCCTGTATTTTCTCTAATCTGAACTGGTCTTGTTTGTTTGATATGTAAAGGAATTTGATTTTGGTTTTCAAGAAAAAACACTAAAAGCAACAATATTATTTATCAAATATTTTTGCATTGGGCTGGTGAGATAGCTCAGCAGCATAAGCACCTGCCTGGCAAGCACAAGGTCCTGGGTTCAATCCCTGGTACCCCCCCCCCCCGAAATATTTTTACATTATTTTTTTTGTGTTGTACTCATATACATATGTGAGATTTATTAGCCTGTATAGACATTGAAAATCAGCTAAGATGACAAATTTGTTTTACACTATTATAACTTGTGAGTTTTAAGAACTAGTATAAGCAGGTGCGCCTTTCACTATGGGTGTTAAGGTGCTTTGGTGTCTGCGGGCACCTTACGCCTTCCGGAGCTGCCTCCAAGGCCGTGGATCTGCAAATGCAGGAAGCCTTCAGTGCTGACATTGCAGCTGTGGACGATCCCTATACCGGCTGTGTATGCCTGACGTAGTGCAGGTTGCCGTGCTGTTGGCAGGACAACGCAGTCGGTCCCCTGGATCACGAAGGAGAGGACTGGCCCTGGTGTGTGCCTGCCTCACCTCACAGACATTCGGATGCTGCGTTCATGCTGCTGGTGTGTGGGGGGGGCGGGGGCAAAAAACAGATCTGATAGGTTAAAATCCCATTAAATTTTTTTCCACAAACCACTCAAACCTGATTTCCTGCAGCTTCTGAATTTTAGAAGATTTTTACTTAATTAAGCACTCCTGTGCAGAATGACCTTTTGTGCAGTTTTACAACGTCCTAGACACGCAAGAGGCCCAGCACTGCTAATGGGTGTGACTTGGGACGGAGCCAGGCCCCTCTCACTGGACTCTCCTAGCACGTCTGGTTTTTTTGTTTTTGTTTTTGTTTTTTTTTTTTGAGACAGCGTCTCACCAAGTTGCCCCGGCTGGACTTGCACTTGTGCCCCTCCTGCTTCAGCGCCCCAGGGTGCTGGACCGCATGCGTGCACACCACCACGCCTGGCCAGCACAGTTACTGAAGTGATGGCGGGCAGTACATGCCCTCGCTGTGCAGTGAGAGGCTGTCGAGTCTCGGGCTCCACCTCCAGCCCGAGAGGGACTGGGCGTCCGCCAAGGCACAGCCCGGTTGGCCGCGCTTGTTGGACTTCTGCCCGCCAACTTCCTGCTCCATAGAGGGGCTCAAGCTTTCAGTGATTTATTTCCTTACTCTCTTCATATTTAATAGTTTTCTTTACCTACTATGGGAATGCTACACAATTTCTCTTAAATTTGGGGATTATAAAGAATGCCTCTTAGTAAATTACTTTTATTGCTTTTCCCCATATTTAAAAAATGTCAGTTTGTTTTGATCATGATTTTCATATATGTGGGGTTTTGTTTGCCTGCCTTGTGCTTTGATAACTTAAAAATGATATTTGGAAGTTTTAAAAATGCCCTTAATGACACCAGCAGCAGCTTCTCCTAATGAAGACCTGCAGCTCGCAGCTGCGAGCGCGGCCCGCTCCCTCGCGCTCCCTCGGGGCTGTGCTTTTCCCTAGTCTGGAGACTCTTCCGCGCCTTCCCGACTGGTGCGCCTGGGAGATGAGCTGCCCCGGGCCTGCAGGGGGCGCTGTGGTCAGGAGCGCCGAGCCGCCGCTGGGAGGGCTCGTTCCCACCTATGCTTGGGCGCTGTGATTGCCCAAGGACAGAAGCGACATGGGAAAAGAGGGAGGCCAGGTGACAGCAGATCCTGTGAGCAGGGACGGAGGGGGCCAGGGCGGCTGCCTCATGGGCTCTTGGAGGCCCCGGGGCTCTCATGGCCCTGGGTCAGAGTTGGGGGTCTCCACTGCAGAGGGCACCTGTGCAACCATGAAGGAGGAGGGCAGTGTCCATCCGAAGGGCAGGGGAAAGATGAGGGCCCAGCGCTCGGCTACTGCGGCCCCACCGCCCACCTGCTCCTGGGGCGGAACAGGGCTGGTCCCGGGGCCTCTGACGCGCGGCGTTTCCCCAGCTCCCTGGTCAGCTTGATGGAGACGTTCAATGAGAAGGCGGAGCAGCTGGTGGAGATCCTGGAGGCCAAGGCAGACGGGCAGAGCCCCGTGTCCATGCAGGACATGCTGACCTGTGCCACCATCGACATCCTGGCCAAGGTGACCGGGGTGCGGGGCCGGGAGGGGCGGTGGGCCGGGGTCCCGCTCCCGCCTCCTCTCCTCACCCGCCTGCCCACCTCTCAGCCCTCCACTGCGAGCCTATAGTTTTCTTCCGTTGTTTCCTGAATATTCGGTGAGACCTCCCGAGTGCCTGGAGCTGCTGCTGATTCTCTAAAAAGTGACGCTCAGAGGCGCAGGGCTGGCTGGGCGGCTCCGGGCACTGTGAGGGGGGAGGACGGGCTGCAGTGTCGCTGTGGCCCAGGCCTGGGTCCCGGCTCGGCCCAGTTCTGCCCCCTCTGCCCAGACCCCGCTTGAGGCGTCCTCCTCTCTCCCCAGGCTGCCTTTGGGATGGAGACCGGCATGCTGCTGGGAGCCCAGAAGCCCCTGTCCCAGGCAGTGAAAGTGATGCTGGAGGGGGTCAGCGCATCCCGCAATTCACTGGCCAAGGTACCCCGAGCCCTCAGCACCTGCCTCCGCCTCTTCTGTGCTGCCTGCGTGCACTGCAGCACATCCTGTAGAATTCTCTCAGAAGGGGTTTTGAATTCAGGTACCAAGATTTGTGGGCACTGCCTAAAGGCAGTCACAAAACCCAAGTGGCTCACTGTAAGTTAGGAGTTAATCTCTCTCTCAGAATAAATGAACCCCAAAGCAAGCACTCTAGGGTGACTATGGTGGCTCCCTCCCATCAGATGTTCCCCAATCCTGTCTTTGTGTTCACGTCCTCAGCCGTCACCTCATTGTCATAAAATGACTGCTGTAGCTCCAGCTATCACTTCCTTATTCCAGACATGAAGAAGGAAGACAGGGAAAAGGTGATTCCTGAGTTGACCTCCAGGTTCCCGTCCTGTGCCTTGGAACTTCACTTTCTAAGCTTGCACCCCCAGTGCCACCCCATCTTTTCAGCCGCATGATTTTCTCCTTGCGATGCCACCCTAGCTGTCTCTCCCTTCGGGGGCCCTGTCACTTCCCAGTGCTGCCTTTGGGATTCTTTGCGTCCTGCTCAGGACCTGGTGCTAGGCTGGTCCCCATCAGCTTTTCTAGAACTTCCTGGCTTTCCTGCGGCAGCGGCTCCAGCTGTGGGTCCCGGGCGGGGCGGGCGGTGCTGGGCCCTGAGCCGAGGTTCTCCCCAGTTCACGCCGGGCTGGAGGAAGCAGCTGCGCGAGGTCCGGGCGAGCATCCGTCTTCTGCGCCAGGTGGGCAAGGACTGGGTCCAGCGGCGCCGCGAGGCCCTGCAGCGGGGCGAGAGCGTCCCAGCCGACGTCCTCACGCAGATGCTCAAAGGTGCGGCTGGGGGGGGTGGACAGGGAGGGCGGGGCTGCGCTCTGCTCAGGAGGAATGGCTGTGCTGC
>PVKN010000086.1:0-117714 GCA_004027915.1 Capromys pilorides | reverse complement strand
ACCTAACTAAAGAAGTAAAAGATCTTTTCAAGGAAAAATACAGTACTCTGAAAAAAAGAGATCCTAGAGGATTTCAGAAATTGGAAAAATACTCCCTGCTCCTGGATAGGAAGAACCAATACTGTGAAGATAGCCATACTCCCTAAATTGTTATACAGATTTAAGGCAATCCCTATCAAAATACCATCAACATACCTCACAGACCTGGAGAAATCATTCCTAAAATTTATTTGGAACAAAAAAAAACAAAACCCCTAGAATTGCAAAGACAATCCTGGGCAACAAAGACAAGGCAGGTGGTATTACAATTCCTGACCTAAAGTTATACTACAGAGCTACAGTGATAAAATCAGCATGATATTGGCCAAAAAAAAAAATAGACCTGAGGATCCATGGAATAGATAGAAGATACAGAAGCAAATACAAACACATGCAGCCAACTTATCTTCGACAAAGGGGCCAAACATGTTTACTGGAAAAAAGATAGCCTGTTTAACAAATGGTACTGGAAAAACTGGCTCTTCACATGCTGAAAACTAAAACTTGACCCAGGTCTATCACCATGCACTAAACTAAAGTCAAAATGGATTAAAGATCTAAATATTAAAAGAGAAACATTAAATCTCCTGGAAGAAAAAGTGCGAGAAAATCTTGAAGGTATCAGGGTAGGCAAAGAGTTCATGGACAAAAATTAAAATGCACATTTAACACTTGAAAGAATCAACAACTGGGACTTCCCGTGACTAAGAAGTTTTTGCACCTCAAAAGAAATTACCAACAGAGTGAAAAGACAACCTACCAATTTTGAAAAGATTTTAACTAATAAGTATTCAGACAAAAGTCTTCTATCTAGAATTTATAAAGAACTAAAAACCATTAGTCCCAAAATTCAAAGACCCAATCCAGATATGGGCATCTGAGATGAACACACACTTCTCAGAGAAAGAAATTCAAGAAGCCTACAAATATATGAAGAAATGCTCCATATCACTAGTCATTTGTGCAATGCAAATCAAAACGACACTTAGGTACCATCTCACCCCAGAAAGAATGGCTACCATAAAGAAATCAACCAACAACAAATGTCGGAGAGGCTGTGGGGAAAAAGGAACCCTGCTCCACTGCTGGTGGGAATGCAGACTGGTACAACCGTTATGGAAAGCAGTGTGGAGACTCCTTAAAAAACTAGAACTGGAAATCCCATTCAATCCAGCTATCCTCCTACTGGGAATTTTCCCAGAAGAACTGAAAACATCATACCACAGTAATATCTGTGCACCTATGTTTATAGCAGCCCAATTTATAATAGCCAAATCTTGGAAACAACTAAAATGCCCATGTTGAAGAATGGTTGAAAAAGATGTGGTATTTTCATTCAATGGAATATTACTCGGCTATAAAGAATGATAAACTAGAAGAGTTCATATATAAGTGGATGTATCTTGAACATATACTCGTAAGTGAAATAAACCAGACCTACATGTGCAAATATCGTATAGTCTCCCTAGTATAAGTACTCAAAAGAAGATAGGTAGATAGATAGATAAATAAATAAATTTTGGGAGGTACCAGGAATCAAACTCAGGACCTTGAGTTTTCTGCATCCTCAACCCCTATAATTCTTTTTTATAGAAGAGTGACTTAAATACAAAATGCATTTGGAAGAGCTAAAAAAAAATTAAGGTTTATTGAAAGTGTTAATGTTTCATTATTTGACCAATCTTACCTACCTATGTCTATTAATCTAAACAGATTTGATGATGAAAATATGTAATACAACCACTGTTAAATTTTTGTTCTTGTTCTGATATTCTGTAGTATATGTACTCTTGCTTGTTACTATTTTTCTATCTTTGTTTCTGCTATTTTTACTCTTTAAATAAAAAAAAATTCAATGAAAAAAAAAAAAAAAAAGAAAAGAGAGCTAACACTGTGGCCTCTGGGAAGGGAACTTTGGGCCTTCCCAGTCCTGGTGGCTGGGACCCAGACTTCACCCTGGGAATGAAGGAAAACCTGGAACATTCTGACAGGGGCTATGGCTTTGCTGAGCCCCTGGGAGCCTGTGGAGTCCTGTCTGGCTCAGCAGACTCATTTTACATGGGAGAAAAGCAGGGTCAGGACCTGCTGGGCCACCCTTCCCAGGGCAGGGGCATGTGTCTCCCATGGTCCCTAGTGTCCCATGCCAGACTATCTTGCTTCCCTCCTCCCCTTTAGTGTCTGGAGCTGTGAAGGGACCTGTTGTTTATGCCTCTACTGCCTCGTTCCTGAGACTCACAGCTTTGAGGTGAAACAGCCCCCATTTTAGGAGGAAAATGCAATTTATTTTTGCTCATGTTTGGGAGAATGGATTCTAAAGATATGAATAATTCATCTCTCCACTTGTTCAGTTCCTCAGACATTTTGGGGTCAGGAGAAATGGCTGAATTAATTTTGTGTTTTAATGTGATAAAAACACCACAACATTCTCTAACCCATCCCTCCACCCCACCCCAGTCCCTGTCGTGTTAAGAAGCATGACTGGCTGTGAAGGGGGTCTCAGCAGTTGCCATCCAGACCCCGAGAGGCTTATCCCATGGCGTGAGAAGGGATAGGAAAAAGGCCTGGCCTCGCAGCAAACTTCCTTGTTTTCCTGCAAACCATAGTAGCTGCAGGGTGTGAGTCTCTTGAGAGCCAAAAAGATGCTTCTGAGCCCCAGGCTATCACCCGGATGCTAGCTGCCCAAGGCATCAAGTCCCAAGTGAGCTCCCTTATGGAAGGAAGCCTCTCCGGGGAATGCTTGGCTGGACCGACCAAAGGCCACAGAGCTGAGGGTGGTGAAGGGGAACCTGTGACAGTTGTCTCCCTGGTTAGACCATAGTCTGGGGGGAGAAGGGCTGAGTCTCAGGACTGACCTGAGTGGAGGTAGACAGGCTGACCAGCATGGGCTAGTGAGAAGGCAGCCATAGTCTGGGGTTTAAACAATAGAAATGCATCCTCCCACTGCCAGGCAGGGCGTGGATGGGCCTTGCCTGCTGAGCTGTGGGAGTCTGGTCTCTCTTGTCCCCTTGTATGCCTCCCTTTGGGCCTCCATCTCCTTAAAGACAGTATGGTCCATGATGGGTGGCCAGGTACCCTGTTGCTAAGTGAAGTCACATTTGGAGATGTTGGAGGTTACAGCTCTGACATATGAAATTTGGGGGGACACAGTTCAGCCCACAGTAGCCTAAGTGGGAAACCACAGTCAAATCCTAGAGATCAGCCAGAGAGGTAGTTTGGCAGCTTAAGCATCTGCCTGGCAAGCCCAAGGTCCTGAGTTCAATCCCCAATATCAAAAAACAAACAAACAAATCCCAAATCCTAGAGATCATACTGTTTCCACTCTGCTACTCCTGTCTTAGTGTGGGGCCATCTTCAGGATAAGCCAGGCCTTCTCCAGCAGACACAGATCATCAGGTTCTGGACTTGGGAGCAAGGTTGCCCGCTCAAACTTAGGGGACCAGCAGACCCACTTGCCTGGGGCCCACACTGCCCTCCAGACAGCCATGCAGTGGCTGATCCTCCTCAGCCCAGCCCATTTCTGACCTGTTGTCACTCCAGGGAAGAGTAGCCCCAGCCACGCCATGTAGCCTGTCTTCCTCCTGCGCCTTGAGTCCCTGTGGACACTGACTGATCTGCTTTGCCACACCCTAACTGATTTCCCTGCGGCACCTCACAGAGCAAAAATGTTTGCCAGTCCTCACCTATGGGGGGAGAAGGGCCGAGTCCCAGGGCTGACCTGAGTGGAGGTAGACAGGATGACCTGCTTGGGCTGGTGAGAAGGCAGGCAATAGCAGAACCGCGGGGGGCTCTGGGATCAGTATGAGGGCAAAGCCACATCCAGGACCTTTGGGACATTTCTACAGTGTCCTTGTGCTGTGTCTATGCCTTCATAGTCAAAGCCCTGGGCAGACTTGTATGGCTACCACTACAGAGAAGGGGTGACTGCAGGGAGGGGAGGCTGGACACCAGCAGCCGCCAGCAAGATGTACCACTAGATCTACTCATGCGACAGACACTGTCCTTCCTCTTCTGGGCCACTAGGCCATGCTGTGCAGCTCCCGGGGTGGCCATGTTTCTGACCTCCAGCCAAAAGGATGCTCATGATTTCCAGGCCCCTAAAAGCTCTCATCGAGATCCTGCATTACATTTAACCCTCTTCCTGTGTGCTGGCACAATGGAGGGGATGTTGAGGATGCAGAGACCATGCTGGTTGGGGCTGGATCCCCCACATGCCTGTGTGGACAGTGGCCGCTGACTGTCAGTATCCATGGAAGTGAGAGAGAAAATTCTTGCATCATAGCTCCAGATCTTGGGATCTTATGCTAAGAAGCTGGTCTAGCATTACTTGTCTTACATTAAAATGTGAGCTTGCTTGAGTGGATCCATCTCATGAGTCAAGAATCTGGTGATGTGACAATTCTTTTCAAAAAAAGTCACACAGCTAATTAGTGGGGAAGAAAATACCAGTCCTTTCTTGGGTGCTGGAGTATGGGCTCCAGAACCCACTTTGTGGATTTTTCTGTGCCATAAAGACTTGAGAGACCAAGTCTCTTTTGGATTCCAGATCCTGGATTCTTTGGATGAGAGCATTCTTTATGGGGAAAAAACTGTCTCTGACAAAAGGAATACATACTGACTTTAGACAGAATAGCACGGAGAAAAGCCTTCTGCTCAGAAGTCGCTGCTTTAGGTATTCTCTTCAGATGTGGCTGGCCACCCCTCCATGTGTGCTGACAGACCCCGGTTTTCATCACTTTGAGGTCGATATGGGGGACGCAGTGAGTGGCTGCCCAGGTGCTTGTCAGGTGTCCCAGCTACCCAGTGGGATCAGCCCCTTCCAGCACCCTCATTGGAGCCCTGCCTGGCCCCAGGCCATGGCCGTCTTGGGGCAGCCCTGCCAATTGATGCACCATGCAAGTGTATGGGCCCAGCATCCTGACCTGGTGGAGATAGCTCCACCAGCCCCATGCCATGGGGGTGAGGCCCGCTCCACAGCTGGCTCCTCTGCCTTCTTGCTCCTTCCTCTCCTCTGATTGAGTTCTCCCAGCAAACCTCTTGCCTGCTGAATCCCATTTCAGGGCCTGCTTGGGGCCCAGAGATGTGCCTCACATGGCCTGGCCCTGTGGAGTCCTGTGGAGCAAACTTGGACACTGAACAAACACCTGCATGACCCCATCCTCCCTGTTTGTGACTGACTTGGGCCCGAATAACTCTGCCAAAAGAACTGGAGAGAGGGCTGTCTAGGACTCTAGGAACATATTTGTGGCTCCTAAAAAGAGGGGACAGATGTTGGTGGATGAGGATGTGATACCTGGAGCTATGGCCATAATTTTGTCACTATGAAGGGACAGTTCTAAGGTCTGAGGTCCAACAGGAATTAGGGAACCCAGGTCCACTGATGCCACAAGTCACTGGGTGGCACTAGCCTGAACTTCTTGTCACATGGCATGACACACTGCATGAAGTGAAGCCCTTTGGGGCTGGTGTATCTGCAGCTGAAGCCCAGCAGCCTAGCAGCCCAGCTAGCTCCTGCCTCTGCACATACACTGCTGCATAGGCATTGCCCTTTTGAACACCAGTGTGGGGCCATAGGTTCCTCTCTGTACACTGGGAGGCTTGCTCAGACACAGCAGTTTTGGAGAGGAGATATCTAGAACTCAGGCCCTGGCTCCAGGAGCAATTGCAGCATCCCAGTGCCTTTGGATGGTGACCCCACCTGTCACCAAGGGACCATCCCTGGGTGGTCCTCAAGGCTGCCCTTAGCTGCAGGGTGCCAAGCACCTGGGACCTCTTCAGAAAGCCAGTGTGAAGTGGAGAGCCAAGCGCTCCAGCTGTTGGGCTCTTTCCCATAGTGCCCTGGGCAGAGCCTGAGCCAGCAGAGTTATTTCTGATGCTTCAGTCACTAGAATCACTGTCTTCATTTGTAAGACATAGTTTACACTCCTTAGAAACTCGAGCCTGCCTGGGAGCTGCCAGGGCCCATGCTGCCACCAGCCTTGGCCTTCTCTTCTCTGAGCAGGGAGTAAGGGCTGGACAGGCATGAGAGGAGGTTCCAGCTCCTCCTGCAGAGTGACTGCCTTTTGGAATCTTCCAGGGCTAGGCTTCTTCCCTTTCCCACCCCAGGGAATCCTGGTTAGCAGGCAGGAACAGCAGAGTTCCTAGAACCCTACTCTGATTTTCTTGGCTGCCATGTTGGACCATTGACCTCATGCATTGGAACTGAGCCTGCCCATTACAATGGCTCATGGGCTGGGTTCTGATGCTTGGGCTGGAAGTGCAGATGGGCCAGAGCTCTACTTCCCTGTCTCCCGGTACCCAGCCTTGTTTGAGGCCATCATGGAAGCCAGAATGGCCCCTTGTTAGACCCTGGCCACCAACATACCTGGGTCACCCGCTGAGGCAGGCCTCACCCAGGCTCTTCCTGTCCATATCTGAATTGCCCTGGATCTGGAACCTTCTGCTAAGGGCCAGGGAGAGCTGAAGATCAGATGTGTTAGGGGTCCCAGTTTAACTTGTATGTTTATACATCCTGCATGGGTCTGTAGAGTGTGCACTATGGACCAGGCCCTGGGGAAAAGCACGTGCCTACCCAAGCACTCACTGTCAGCAGACAGATGGTGATGGGGCACAAGGGAGCTCTGGAGCAGGGGGCTGGGAGTTCTAGGTGGAGGAGCTCTTCAACTCAAGGCACCAGGACCTGTGGAAGTGGCCTTATTTGGAAGCAAGTTCTTTGCAGATACAATTAGTGACACTGAAGTCTTATGTGGAGTCACCTGGAACAGGGTGGGCTCTTGTGCACGGCTGCTGCTGTCATGTGAGACATGGAAGGGGACACACACACACACACACACACACACACACACTTTCTCTCTCTGGGTATGGGAAAATGGGCAGACAGGGTGGCATGTGTTCCTTTCAAGGAGTCCCCACAGTGCTGGCAACCCAACCTGCTGCAGAGTAACACAGCCTTTCTCAACTCCATAGAAGCCCACTTGCCAGCACCTTGATCTTGGGCTTCTGATCTCTAATCAGGTGAGGAATTGCTCAGTTCAGTTTTTTAGGCCTCCAGTCTGTCCCTGTGACCTGAGCTGGCTGATGCAGCTTTCAGCCCTAGACTCCAGGACAACCTCTGGCTAGGCTCCCTGTCTCTCCTCCAGCACTGATACTGAGGCCATGGCTACTGGTGCAACCGAAGGCCTCAGTGCTTATGATTTCACTCAACTTTAACTGGAGTTTGAGCGCCTACACGTGGCTGGCGTCTGTCATGTTGGCCCAGGCAGCTCAGTGTCCTCTGAGGCTACGGATTCCATGGCATTCTGTAGCTCAGAGATGCTTCTGAGTGGGGACATCAGCCAAGGCTGTTAGAGGTATCACAGGAATGGCGGCTGTGCGGGCTTTTCCCTCCATGGTACATGCTGCCAAATGTGGAATCCAAGGGGCAGGCTGGGTGCTCCCCGAAGTGCTGTCCAGGTGCATCTGTTCAGGCTCTGGCGTCTGGGCAGTGTGGAGTTTTATAGAAGTAACTGGCTCTCTTGACATCCAAGCTTTCTTTCTTCAGTTGACAACACTCCAAGGCTTTGCTGAAAACTGACATTCATGGCAAGCTGCCCCAGGCCTTTAGGAGCATTCACTTGGGACTTCTCAGTCAGGGCTCTCAAGCCTGGGGTCCACATCAATGGGGCAAGTAGGTCATGGGTCAGATGGTTATATAAGACAGTGATGGTGTGACAGTTACACAGATGACAATGTGGTGGTGATGGTTGCAGGGAGGTAGTGGTCATAGGATGACATGGCCATGGGGAGGCAATGGCCACAGAATGCCGTGGTCTCCTGCCAAGCTGACCTGTGACTCTACGTGTGACAGAGTGCGAGTGCTCCCTGGCTCCCTCACTCTCCTTTTGGAGCCCCGGAGCATTCTTGTGTCAGGAAATGGCTGGGGAATCCAGAATTCCGCAGGAGCGGAGCAGGCAGGCCGAGAGATGGGCGTAGACACGTGTTCACAGCCAGCAGCACACAGCTGTTTCCTCTTGTGGCTTCCACAGCTTCAAATGATTTGTTTTATTAGAGAGTTGTGTTTGCTACTGACAGACAGCCCTGGGAGGCAGACACCCATGACCACCATGGCCATGGCTGGTTTATTCCTCCTGTATGTGTGGATTGGCTAGGGCTGTGGGTTGCTGATGCAACTCCTCGGAGGACCACCCTGCTCTCCCAGGCTGAGCTTCATGAGACTCCAGAGAAGCTGACTGCCTCATCCCACTCCTAGGCACGTGGGAGCCCTGGCTGGTCACTGGTAGACAGGTTGCTCCTGCTGGTCTCCTCTGCATCTTGATGACTCTTCAGGGCCTGGGCCTCTCTGGCCCTGCTTTAGCATGAGGCTCCTTCCAGCCAGGGTCAGGTGACTGGGTTCCAAGCTTTTTTCCTGTTCCTGGCTTGGCCAACCTTGTCACTATAAAAGTTCCTGTGCCTTCAGCTGTCATAACAAAAGGGTCATCCCTGCCTTGTCATAAAAAGGGGTAACCCCTGTGTGTAGCTGTGGCTTGGCTATCACAGGGGGTGAGACCTTCCCAGGCAGATCTGAAAACCCATATATAGTATTTTATATATATATATATATATATATATATATATATATATATATTATTTAGTACAGGGTCTCACTATGCAGCTCAGCTTCATAGTGATCCTCCTGTTTTCAGTCTCTCCAGCCCAGGGATTATAGGTGTGTGCCACCACGCATGGACTTGGTTGCCAGCTCAGTGTACCTGAGGGCAGGGCTGCATAGCATACGGTACTGGGCGTTGAACCCTAGACCTTATGCTTTCCTAAGCAAGTGCTTAGTATGCTGAGCTATCTCACCAGCCTCATGTCCATATTTTTGAAGATACAGTTTCCCTGGGCTTCCCAACATTCCAGTTCACAGTTGCATGACAAGTTCTAGGAGTTTCTTTATTTTCTCCTTGTGTTTGTTTCCAGCCAAGGTTGGGGCGAAGTTGGGCTGCTAGGGGCTTCGGGTATGATACATGAAATTAGCAGTTTGCTCTGATATTGGGATTGAAATTTGGTCCAAGAACTTTATGTGAATATTTAATTCAAAACTGAAATTTTAGGTTTTTGTCTGAAGCATCTGCCTCTCCGTGTAGATGCCCCTGCTCAGCAAGCTGGATCTCACTCTCTGGATTCATCCACGGCCCCCAGTAGCTGATGTCTCCCCAGGCCTAGGGCAGAGGCTTTGGGCTTGGTTCCTGGGAAGCTGCCCAGCTGGCCTGCTATCCCTTGGTCCCCGAGCCCAAGACCCCAGCCTAGGGGCAGCAACCACCTGCCTGCCAGGCACAGGCGTAGGGCTCATGCTCATCTGGGCTGTGGTCTGGCTGAGGACAAGGGACACTGGCTGAGCAATCACTCCTGCTATGCATACCACAGCTGCCCTGCACCTGGCTTTATGGGAAACTGTGAAACGACATTTTCTCAGGGTTCTTCTTTGTGGGGTAGCCTGGGACAGGGTTCAGAGGAACCTTCTATGACATATTAAACCCCCCTATAGAAGGATTTATTACATAAACACTGCATGGATGCTCTGGCCATTAAATTCCCAAATGAGGATGTGTTGGGACACTGGCCTCTTCCCTCTGAGCCACACTGGGTGAGTCTTGCCGACTTGTTATTAACAAGCTGGCTGGCTGGCCACTGCCTAGCGTGGAAAACTGCTCGCTGGCCATCTGGATTCATGGCTCCTGCTGGAGAGTGCCCAGGCCGCGTGGCCATGAAGAAATGGCCTTTATGTGCGCCAGCCCACACTGTGCCCTGTGTTCTCCCGCTTCTCTGCCTGGGGCCGAGGTACAGGCCTTTCCTTCCTTCCTGAACCCTCACTGTGGCAGAGAGAAGAGTATGACCGGGGAGGGTGGGGGGAGGGGTCGCTGGGCACATCTAGACAGCCGCTCCTCAGGTGATTTCAGTGCCTGCGCCTTGCCTGCCCTCAGTGTGCTAGGCTTCTTGCTCGGATCTCAGTGAATGGGTATCCTGAAGACCCCGGGACAGGGTCATAGTCAAGGTCACTCATTGTTGGTAGAGAGGTTCAGACCCCCTACACACCCCTTCAGGGCAGTAGCACTCTGTTCTGAAGTGGAGGTCTCATCCCCCTGACTCTTTTGGGCTCTCTGTATAGACTCTAGCCTGAGGCTTAACCTGCAGACCCCTCCCCCAGAACGACCATCTCAGGGGCAGACAGGTGGTATCTCCAGGCAGGAAACACTCCTGAGAGCCCCTGGGACTCATCCAGGGTCACGCCTACAATGGAGGATGGAAGGTGGAGCTTGAGTCTGTCTTCTGGGGCCAGGGTTCAGCTGGGCTCCCACCTGTGTGGTGAGGAGCCTTGTCTCATGTAACATCAGAGAAAGGTTCTTTTTTGCACCTACAGGCTAGGCCATGTGGGGCCAACTGAGGGGCACAGGAGCACACCCAGGCTCTTGGCCTCTATTCCAGGCACCTGGATCCCTCCTGCCTCAGCTTGGAGCCTGCCAAAGCACTGCCCGGTCCAGGCACACAGCAGGTGCTGCATATGTTTGCACAGGGCTAGGTGCATGCTGGGGCACAGCCAGGAGGCTGGGACCGGGTGTCCTCACTTCTGTGGCTAAGCCATCGCTTCACACCCCCCAGGTCATCCTGACAGGGTGCTGAGCTGAGGGCAGGATTGGTTCTAAACTTGGAGCTGGCAGGGGACAAGACCATCCTCTGTCCCCCAGGGTCAGCGCCCGGCCAGGCAGCGGGCAGAGGCCGGAGGTGGCTGAGAAGGAAATGGTTGAAATTTGCAGCCAGGGCAGGAAATGGACAAAGTGTCGAGGAGGAGTTGGAATGCCAGCTGGAATGCTGCCCCCGGCCCCCCAGAGCTGCGCCAAGTCAGGAAGTGCCTGGTGTCTTGGCTGGAGGAGTGCTTGCCTGCTGGGTGGGTGCCTGCCTGGCGCCACCTCTGGTTCCCAGCCAGTGAATGTTAGGGGGATGTTCAGAAATGGGCAGAGGGGGCTGCAGAAGGAACTGCTTGCTAAACTGGGAGAATGGGGTCCCGTTACTGTTATGGTCCTTTGGGGTTTTTTCCACCTTCTCTGCTGATACATAAGACCCCCATGAAGTCACCCCACTCTCAGTGCTTGGAACTCAGTGATTTCTTTTGGGTGATGCACTTTGCACATAGTCTTATCTACATGCAATTATTTTCCTCATTGTAAAGCTCCTATTCAGTCTCCAGAACCCTACTTTGGTGGCACCTCCTGGATCAAGCTGTCTCTGAAGCCTCCACTCCCACAAATGCTATGTCCCCACTTCTCCTGTTTTACAGTCCAGATGTCCTGCACTGGGGATCCTTCTTTTGTCTCCTGCACTGGCTGTGGGGTCCCTGACAACGCAGGCTCAGTCTGACTCTGTTTCCCCAGCATGCCCTCAGCAGGACACATAGTTGGCACCTAGTTTGCTGGGTTTGGAAAAGTCTCAGTGAGCTGCCCTCAGCTGCCAAAAATACTGGGGATGACAGGTGTGGGGACCTATGTGGCCTATCTTAACCCAACACCCTCCTCTGCTTCAGAGCTCAGGCTGAGCTAGGCATGGCAGTGCATGCCTGTAAGCCCAGCAACCTGGGAGACTGAAGCAGGTGGATGGCAACTCTGAGCAGTCTGATGTACTTAGCAATTTAGAAAGACACAATCTCAAAACATAAGAATGGCTGGGGATGTAGCTCAGTGTGAAGACGCTGGCTTCATTCTCTAGTACCGGGGGACAAAAGACTTGGTCTGACATCAGGAGACTGTTTGAACCCAGCTCTGACCTAGTAGATCCCAACTTCAGTGTCCAAGCCTCTATTTTCTTCTCTGTGAAATGGGCACAATGACATCCATCCCAGGACCTCAGAAATCCCATGACAAATTGCCCTTGGCCCAGAGCCAGGCAGTCAGTGGGTGCTTGGCACCTTGGTCTGTCATTTTCTGCCCTGGTGAAGGCCAGAGAAGAGAAGGTAAAGCCTGTGGGACTGCAGAGTCCCAGGACTGGGTGGCCCTGTGGGATGCCTAGGTGTAGGGGAGGTAGTGAACATTCAGCTCCAAGGGGTGAGGCTTGGCCCTGAGCTGTTCAGAGTCACCCCAGAGGACCAGGGTCCAGAGGCTGCCAGGTCCCTCCTGCTACTCTGCCCTGAGATCTAGCTGGCACAACCACCAGCTTTCTCCAGAGAAGACACCGTCTGGATGCTCTTCAGAGGCAGGCAGCAGTGTCACCTGGGGTTGAGGATACAGGAGGCAGACTGTAGGGTCCAGTGGGGGTTCTGCAGGGGCCGCCTCTGCAACCCTTTGCTGACCATAGTGACAGGCTGGGACAGATCAGCACCCTGGGGTCCTTGCCCCTGATCACCCATGTGCTTCTATGATGTCTGGGCCTCCTGCTCCCATCAGCAGACCTAACAGTCCAGTGCCTAGCCCCAGCAGGTGGCTGGCTGCTCCCCTTGGTCTTGCAGATCATCTCTTTCCTGGCCTGAACTCAGGGGCTGGCTTCCTGCTAAGCCTGGCCTGTGGGGGAGGTGTCATGGGGAGCACTGTAGACACATCTCTGCCCTAGGGAGAGGGTAATAGCAGGTAGTCAGGTCCCACCTTTGCCCCTAGGAGGGACATAGGCCTTAGGGTGGGACTGCCAGGAGGCCCCCTCTGGCCTGTGCCCAGCTTTTTTGGCCTGGCTGGCCTGACCTTCTGGTCATCTACCATGGTCCTGGCCACATCTCTTTCCTAGGTGGGACTGGCAGAGGTTAGAGTGGATGGAGGTGCACAGATCCGGCCTGGTTGTCATGTGTGCCTCTCCCTACCGCATGCCACTGTGGCCTGGAATGGGCTATGTGTCTCTACCTCCCCCATCTGCACCCCTAGTTGTAGCAAGTGCTCAAGAAGATGACTGGCATAAGCCTGACTGACCATGTGGCAGCTCAGCCAATCTCCCTAAACCTGGCTTGGAACCCCCAGCCACTGCCAGCACTGCATGGACACAGGGACAGCTCCAGCAGATCCGCATGTCTCTTCCTATCAAATCCAGGCTCTTTCTTCGCCCCTAGCTCCAGACGGTGACTCCACCCTCCTCTGATGGGGACGTCTGTGGGCTGCAGAGAAGAATCCCTCACCTCTGGGGTGAGGCAGTGGCCTGGTTTGCTTGGAAGGTGTTTGTCAAGAGGCTGCAGCTGAGACTATCTCTGGGGTGCCTCCTGGAAGGGGGTCTTTGCTGGCAGGAGCAGGTGCTGCGACCATCCAAGGTGTGGGTGTGCCCTGAGCCCTGAGTGCCTGGCAGACAGGGCCGGCCTCAGGGTCAGAATGTGTGCTCTCTGATTCCTGAACTTGCTGCCAGGGATCAGATGTGAGTTAAGGAAACATTTATTTTAAATGTAAACGGACCTCAGTGGAATTCTGCACAGCCTCTGTGGACGCGGCCCCTGGGGTGAGGCTGGATGATATAAATAGGGAACAGTTGTTGCTGCCCTTAACCATGGAGGGCTGAGGGGAGGCCTGCAGGCGGTTTGGACCCCCCCACCTTACCTGCTATCCTCACCCTCCTAAGGGAGTCGGCCACCCACCTCTACCTCTGCAGTGGGAGGAAGGCCGCAGCCATGGTACCTTTAGTAGCTGTGCCTGGCCAGCTGAGGCCTGTGGACACTCCCACCATAGCCTTTTTGCCTCTGCCCTCCCAGGCCCTGGTACTGAGCTGTCTGTCTAGCTGTCCCCTGCTGCCGGCTTAGTGTGGGTGGCAAGGGCACACTTTGGCCCCGCCTCCTCCTGCCTCCTCTGTAGGACCACCCCTCCAGCTTCCTATCACTCCCACAGCACCCTGTTTCCTGAGCAGAGGTAGGAAGCAGGGTCCTGCCATTGCAGTGGGGATTCCAGGAGACTCCCTGGGCCCCTTCTGGCTCCCAGAGGACCCTGCGTCATCGGAAACAAAATCAGGAATGCTGGGGGCCTGGGGCACATGACAGTGACTGGCTGGGCTCCAGGAATCACCCACAGGCATGTGGGGAGGGCAGGATGTGTCCCTGTGGCTGCCTGTGGGTGTGCAAGTGGCAGGAGGGTCCAAAGGGAAGCTTCAGCCTCTGTCCAAAGAAGATTGGCTCTGCCGCCCCCACCTCAGCCCTGTTCTAGAAAGCTAGCTCCCCGTGATCCTGGGCATGGTGACAGGGTCTACCCAGGCAAAGGGACTGGAGGCAAGACTAGAAATGCCTGTAATGTCGTGGGCTCCCATCATGGGTCCACTCAGAGTTGCGGGGGAACTGAGGCTCAGGCTGGAAAATCACGGAGACCTCTGAATTTACAGTGGCAGCACGCTCCCTGGGGACAGGGGTGCATCCACTTCCTGTGTCTGAGATCCAGTCCAGATTGGCGCGGTGGAGCAGGGTGTGCCAGGGCCCTCTGGGTGAACAGTACTTTCTGTGACACTGCACCGACCCACCTTCCCCATGGAGGTGGGTGTGGAGGGTGGGTGTCAAGAAGGCCCTGGAAGTGAGGACATGGGCTCTGGCCCTCTGCTCATGATCTCAGACCCCCTGTAACTCTGGGTAAGGCTGGCAAGGGCCACCTGGTCACGAGGGGCAGAGCTAGTCCTACCTTGGACCTCTGTGGTCAGGTAGGGGTCGGCTGGATCCAGGGTGGGAATTCCCTGTAGAGATGTCAGTCTGTCCTGGGTACAGGGGGACCCATGAGGTGATAGGATATTGCTGTCCCTGTGGACAAAGGGGCTGAAGCTTCCATGTGGACTCTGTGCCATGGGAACCACAACCATGGGCAGCCATAGGGACATTTCCTAGTGCCCCCTGCCTACCTCCCACATGACTGTGGGTGATTTCTGAAGCCCAGCCAGAGAAGGGGTGCTGACTGCAGGGCTCAGGTGGACAGGTAGATGAACTTTGGCAGATGAGACCTCACTACCCGGGTACCACGGGAGTGTGGTGCTGGGGCTCCTCCTGGGCAGCTCCTTGTCTCTGGCCCATGCCCTGCTCAAGGGCTGCTTCCACATGGGGGTACTGTTGGGGTCAGCAAGGATTTGTGCCTGGCCAAATCCAGATACCAGTGCTCTAAGTGGCAGGACAAGTGTGTGTGGGTCGCTGGCTTGGTGGCACTGTTGGAGTTCTCCAGCCAGCTTCTCTTTTCCCTCCTTTTACAGATGGAAACTGAGGCCTGCCTGAGCTGTGGAATCTCTAGGACCACCATTCACGAAGCTTCCTTGGTGAAAGACAGTGTGTCCAAACTATGGGTTGGACCTCATGAACCACATTTGTAGCTCCCATTTCAGAGGGTGCAGAGGACCCCAGGCTAGATTTCTACAAGTTTTTGTTTCTCTGTAAGCCGTGGTCCCTGGCTTTGGGAGCCCCATGTGGCAGGACGACTTTTCCCTTGGGCCCAGCGGTCCAGGTGGTCAGTTACACATGGTCTGATGTGAGGCCCAGGAGGGCGTCAGGGTGGGAAGCTGCAGAAAGAGAGGGCTGAGTTCTGGGCAAGTGGATGCTGCAGGGCCTGGCATCCTCAGCAGCGCCTGCAGGCCAGATGGCCCAGCCATTTAGGATTCAGATGTGGGGTCTGCAGGCCAGTCAAGTGCAGGCTCTGCCCCCTGAAGGGGACACCTTCCCCTTTGGGCTTCATGTGCTCAACCCAAAACAGGAATCAGGGATATGGCATCATGGCTAAGAGGGAGAAGGACCCACAGAGATAGGGGTCCCGTCCTGGGAGCCTGGGGAAGGAAGCCCTGGGGGTCCCTGTTGGGGGTGGTTGCTGGGGCTTAGGGATGTAACATTTTCCTCCTGTCCTTTCCCCACCCCCTGGGAACAGAGATGCAGCACAGGCATGGCTCCCTCCAGGGAACAGCAGTGACACTCAGGGGTGCCATCCATGGGGAGGGTCCACATGGCTTTGCCACCTGACAGAGGCCCAGGCTCCCAGCTGGTGCCAGTCCACTCACCCCAGACCCTCATCGCCCATAACTAACTCCAGGGGAAAGGAACGCTAAATCTTAAGACAGCAATGCATCATTGAAGTGACCAGGGGGCTGATGTGGGGCTGATTCCCAGCCTTTCCTTCCTAGCTATGGGGCCTTAGAAATGCTGCACACCTCACTCTGTGCCTCGGTGTCTTCACCTGTGAACTAGGTAATTGCAGCTCCCCCTCTCTCCCCCAAGCATCTGTTGTGAGTGTTACTGAGTAAATGGTAAAAAACCCTCAGGACATGTCTGGCTCTGCTGTGAAAACTCTGTAGGTAGTATTTGAATGTGACTCATGATCCATAGGCCTGTGAAAACCAAAGAAATTCGGTCTGGATTTTGGAGCATTTTGTGAGTGCCTGCGTCACAGGCATGCCCTGAACTTTCTGGCCACAGGAGGAACATGGCCTTCTCCCAAGAACTGGAAGTCTGGATTGGTGGACACAGCGCATGCATTGCAGAGGTGTGCCAGGGCCTTAGTGCCACCGTCATAGATGGCCCCTCCTAGGGCCATGAGGCTGGCTGGCATGAGATGCCCATGTATCTGAAGGCCTGAGGGGAGAAGCTTCATCTTCAGGGCCACACCCTGGGCCTCTAGCCAGGCCCTCTATCCTGCACATCCAGAGAAAACATCAGGTGATAGGGGCAGGGTGTGTATAGTGTCCTTAGAGACATCTGGTTCCCCAAGACCTCGCTTTCCAGTGGTCTGATCCTGAAGGCTCTGAATCCCAATTCCCTGTAGAATAAATCCCAGGTTCCAGCCTCCCAGACTCTCTGCTCTCAAATGTTCCTCTCCACAGCACCAACCTTTCACTCCCAGAAGGGACACTGTGTGCTGGCATGTCATTCCCACAATTTTCTCGCTCAGCCTCTCCCAGCCATGTTTCTCAGGCCTTCTATGCCAGCTCCCTGGAGGTGAAGCCACTGCCCAGTTCCTGCTGAGGGGTCCCAGGGTTGGCCTCTCCCTTCCTGATGGTAGAGGGCTGGATATCTTCAATAACTGGGTCTCTGCTGCAGCCCAGTGCCGGGACTGCTCAGCAAGGAAGGACCAATGGAGCAGATGGATGTTGGCCAGCCCTTACCCTGGTGCCCACTCTGAGGTTGCTGCTCAAGAGCCATGCCTGTGCTGCATCTCTGTTCCCAGGGGAGAAAAAGGACAGGCCCTCCTAGCCCCTTTGGGACCTGACTTGTTCTCCTGTAGGGCTCCATTCCAGTGGTCTCAACCAGCTCTTCCTGGAGCTTCCGAGGGCCTAGGATACACGAGGTGGTCCTCCTGGCTAGTTCTACAGAATCCCCATAGTACCTTGGGCAGAGGTCATGTAAGGACCAGGCCATCTCACGGATACACCAGGACATGGAGCCATGTGTCAAGGTCCCTTGATGAGGCTATGACCCTGTCTGCCGCCAGGCAGCTGTGTGACATTAGAAAAGCCCAGAGGTCCTGTATCTGGTTCCCTGGCCTTCATTCTGTGATGACAATGGTTCTAGCTTTGCTGGGGAAAGGCCTGATATATGGGTGCTCCCTCCAGCAGGGTGGTGACTGAGCTTCCTGTGGCCATCGTAAGAATGGACAATAAGATTCATTTTCCTATATTTGGAGGCCAGTATCAAAGTGTTCTCAGCTCCAGGGGAGAATCTCATTCATTCATTCATTCATTCATTCATTCATTCATTCATTCCTTGAGCAGAAATTGATCATGAGGCGCCCATGAGCCAGGCGATAGAAACACAGTGACTTCATCAATTTTCTGGAAGTTTCTTGAAACTGGGTGACCTCTATCCTTGGAGGGTGCGGCTTCCAGCATTCTTGTGTGGTGGGTAACTCTGGGGCTATTCTGGGATCACCACAGATCTCACCCTCCTGGGAACTGGACTTTTCCCAAATTATAGGGCTCTGCTGGGGGTAGGGGGCGGCTGGGTAAAGGATGTGACCTGCAGAGCCCTCTCTGGTCCTTATCCCACTTTCTTCAGAGACCCCAGGCCTGCCATCTCCTGCTGGCTCTGGATACTAAAGTGTCTATTCAGACACTGTGTGACCATCCAGCCCCTCTTTTGCCTGGGGGGAAAAAAGGAAAAGAATTTATTTGTTTCTTTATGATGTTTCTTTATGACAGCTAAATGTGGCTGATTTCAGGATAATGACCAGATTGGCCTGTTGCTCCCAAGGAAGCCCAGCAGCCATTGTCCCTCAGGGAGGGGTATCTAGTGGGCCCCTGTGCTGGGGCAAGAGAGAGGCAGGCACAGGCTGGATGATCAGACTCACAGTTGGCCTTGATACTACATTGATCCCATTGTCCACTGAACAAGTGGTGCCTCCTCCTAGACCCTTTGGGACCTGATCTGTTCTCCAGAGCAGAGCAAGCAGCACTGTGGAGGGGCAGCTGGGCCCCCGCTAGAACCAAGTTGAGATGAAATGTCTTTGAGCTTTAGGTCCAGAACAGGCTAGAGGAAAGGGAGATAGATGCAGAGACCGAGAGAGATTGATACAGAGAGAGGGAGGAAGGGAGGGAGAAAGGGAGAGAGAAAGAGAGAGAGAGACAGAGAGAGAGACAGAGACAGAGAGACAGAGACAGAGAGACAGAGACAGAGAGACTAGAGGAGAGACAGACAAACAAAAACAGACAGACAGAAAGACAGAGACAGTGACAGAGACACAGACAGACATGCAAACAGAGACACGGAGAGAGAGACAGACAAACAGAGACAGAGAGAAACACACAGAGACAGACAGACAGACAGAGACAGACAGACATAGCAGAGACAGAGAAACAGAGACAGAAACAGAGAGACACAGACAAACACAGAGAGACAGACAGAGACACAGAGACAGGGAGAGAGAGACAGAGAGAGAGAATGGGTGAAGTCTGAGAACTCAGGGGAGTCTGCGGCAGAGCTCCCTGTTAGATGCAGCTGGAGACAGGTCTTGGGCACCCTTCTGAGCATGGAGCATCAGCTGCTATGAGAGGAGCTTCCAGGAGGGAGAGTGGATGAAAGCCCACCACAAGGGCCAGGACCACGAGGCACTGTGTTCTCACTCAGCAGACATCTGCTGAGCTGGACTCTGGTCACAGCCTCCAGCTTTTTCCCCCGGTAGCTGAGAAACCCCAACCCCATTCCTGCTGGGTACAGGCATAGAGAGCTTCTCTCCCCCCACAACTAGCCTGCCCAGTGCCTGACCTGCCTCTGGCACTGATTCCCCGGTGGGTCCTGGCCCATGGAACGAGGCAGAGGGGCTTAGGGCCTGGGGATAAGCATTCTTCCACAGGCGACAGCTATGTGCAGGCTGCAGAAGATAAAAGAAACAGGTGAAGGGATACATTTACTAACTAATGTGTTTACTAAGACACTCAGAATATTATCATTTTAACATGTAATCAACCAGAACGTTATAAAGAAATATTTAAATTCTTTTATTAAAACCCCAAATCATTGAAATCTGTTGTGTGGTTCATATCTGTAGAACACTTTGGTTTAGGAAATACTTCATGTGCATGTAGATTTCATAAAATTTACAGTGGAAAAGTAGATTATTCAGCTGATTTCTCTAACCATATTTATACATTTTCTAATTGATTAGAATGCCCAAAAGTTCATTTTTATTAATAGTAACATCCCTGTCTACAAAACTGCTTCAGTTTTCAATTTTTCCACTGGCTATTTTTCAAGCACATTTTCATATGATTAAAGGACATTGGCATTTCCTTTTTCTATTATTTATTCATTTCTTTGTCCATTTTTTCCTATAGCGTTTGTCTTTTTCTTTATTTGTAGAGGCTATTTATATAGCAGAGCTGTTAATCCTTTGCCTATGATATAACTGGAAAATGTTTTTCCTTTTTCACACCTACTTGCTTTTTTTTTTTCAAAACTAAAGTTTAGTTTTTAATGTAGAAATTATATAAAAGCCCATTCGTACCTTCTAGGCCTTTGTGGATTCTTCACTTATCTCAAATACTAATGAAGTACAACTGGTGGTTGGGTCCCAGGATGACTTATAGATGGTAGGGTGACCTTAGTTCAGTGGCAGAGGTGGCCCCGCTGGGTGCCAAGCTTTGTACCGCTGTTGCTGCACAGAGCCTGCTCACATTCAACTTTTCTTGATCTTGGGATTCTGGCCTTTTGGGTGAGGAGATCCCCTCACTTTTTCCAGGCCCTGAACTCTCCCCAGTCAAGTGGTTACTGCCCCAGGAGGCACAAGGGGTGTTGCTGCCCTGTTCAGAGTGTGGGGTCTGAGTGTGGGGTGTCAGCGCCCCAAGAACCCTGGCCAGAGCCACCTACCTCAGGTTCCAGGGGGCCCTAGGAAGATGCCTTGAGTTGCATCCCATTTTCCAGGGGACAGCACACAGGCTGAGGTTGCTTGGGAGCATACCTTGTAATTCAGAAAGGCCTTATGTAGAAACTAGCAGACTGAATTTTGATAAAATAAAAGAGCACGAAAAGGGCACTGGTGCCTTCTCAGGTCTGGGAGGTGTGCTCGGAAGGTGGCAGGAACGCTGGATCGGGCACATCCCGCTTCAGCTCCTGCTGCTATACTGTGGCCCTGATGAACTGGGGTTCAAGGCCCTCCTGGGCCTGGGGGCACTGCATGCTCTGCTTTGGACCTATGAGCACAGGTAAGGTCCAGGCCCAGGCTCCAGGCCCAGGGCTGGGGCCCAGGACGTGGGCGAGCCTGAGACCACGGTCCTGTGGAAACCTTAATTCAATCCATAGCTGAAAGCTCAGAGCCCATGGTATTCTCTGTGTTTCTTCTGAGAAAGAAATACTAAGTACAGCCTCTAGGTAGGGCGAGCGGATGGGGAGGGTCTTTCTTAGAGCCCTTGAGTAGGACTGAAGACTCTTTTCCAAGGTTGGAGGCACCTAGGGAATGTACCTTGGTCACCTCGCTCCTACCCACGTGCCATTGACAGTGGCTATGGAAGGGAACATAGCCTCCAACCTGTAAATGTGACAAAAACTGGATGTGGAGTGATATCCTGTACCCAAGGGAGGAGGAGCACCAGAGAAGGGGAAAAAGGAAGACAGAGGGAGTTGCCAGGACATTCTCCTTGAGGGAATCAGCTCAATTTAGGTAGCGGAAGGGGCAGGTCTCAGAGGATTGACTTTCTGGCTAAAAGCGGCGGCTCAGGGAAACCAATGAAGGAATCCCTTGGATGAAGCCTTTCCTCCAACTGCTCAGGGGAAAGGCTACTTGGCTGAGTGTCTGGAGTTCACATGGGCTTCGTCAGCCCACCCACATCCATTTATTCATCCATCCTCTTACCTTCCCTGTCTTTGTTCATTTTTCTCTCATTGCTGAGACAAAATACCCAGTGCCTAAAATTAAGGAAGGAAAGGTCTATTTAGCTCACAATTTGTGGAGGTCTCAGTCCATACTTAGCTGGCTCTAAGGCAGGGTGGTGTGGCAGAGGGCAACAGTTCAAGAAGCCATTCTCATCCATCTATCTAGCCATCCGTTCATCCACCCATCCATCCATTGGGTGGATGAACGTTTGTCCATCCATTTGTGCAAGCTGCATCCACCCATCTGTCCATCATCCATTTGTCCATCCACTATCTGCTACTCATTCATCTATTCACCATCATCTATCCACCTACTCACTGTCTGTCTGTCTGTCTGTGTCTGTCTGTCTATTCAACAAATAGCTACCTTGTGTGTCAGACTTTCTTTTTTTGTGTGTGTGGTAGCAGGGGTTCAATTCAACACCCTGGTGCTTAAGCAACTGAGCTATATCCCTAGCCCCAATCTTCTGTGTCAAACTTGGCTCTAAGTGAGGGTATTTGGCACTCTATCTTTATTAAATTGACACTGCAGTGCTTTAAACCATGTGAAAAAGAAAGAGTAGAAATGTCAGGTCTCCAAAAAATCTTTTACCTCTGAAACTCCCCCTTAGGGCATGGCTGAGGGTGTTACCTCAGGAGGAAGTCTCTAGAGAGCTTGGGATAGATTGATAATTCTCCTGTGACTTTTCATTCAGAAATTTCTGGAGAAGTAAAGGGACCCCTGCGCATGTGCCTCAGTTTTGGGGCTGTGTCAAACTAAGCACACTGGTGAAGCTATAGCCTCTGTCAGGCAGACTTGAAGACCCTGGTAGTAAGAGGTTTTGGTACCAGGTATCTTTATTAAATTAATACTTCAGTGCTTTAAATCCCTAGAGTCTCTGAGTGTTCATGCCTTTGGCAGGCACCAGCCTAGGACCCATGTTTACTGAACACCCGCTGTGAGCTCCTGTGCTCCTCACTCACATGATCTCGCTGTCAGGAGATTTCATTCTGCAGACAGGACAAGAGCCTGAGGTGAGAACCACTCAGCTGGAGAGAGACCTTCAGGATCTGAATGCAGGTGGTCTGTGTCCCTGTGGATGTTTTTCAACACAGACTTGCCCCAAGGCCCAGGTGGTGGCTGAGTGGCCAGCCTGGACATGTGAGAGTCCTGGAGTCCTGATTTCATTCAGAAGCTTGGCTGGAACGAGAGGCCCCACAGCCACTCTTAGCATGACCTTTTTATCTCCGTGGCCCTCCTGGCTTGGCTTGAGGTGAGTGTCAATTTCTTTGTGGCCTCTACCAGGATTACTTAATGGATAAAAAATAGCTAAGTCTAGGGCTCAAGTATCAGCCATGGGAACAGCTGAGGTTGGCGGCCAGGGGCCTCTCTCTGCCCAGTGACTCCGGGAACAGCCTGCCCCTCCTCCTGGAAGTGGCAGCTGAGGTGGCGTTGGTAGAGGGGGACAGGATTAGAAAGCACTTTGGATCTTGTGTCAGAAAGGCCCAGGTGCAGACCAGACCACCCTTGAGTAAGTCCCTGCAACTTAGGGAAAAGCATTTCTTTCTTTACAAATGAGCCAGTGAGGCTGCATGTGGGTAGAAGCTGAGGCCTTGGCACACAAAGGGACTTATCCCTTCCTACTCCTTTCTCCCTTGACAATGCAGAGGTACTACCTGCTCCTTTTGTGTGACAGGACCAGCTTCATGATGATCATGGCTGTACACAACGTGCAGGTAGGCTCTGGAGTTTTAGGTTCCAGGAATCCACAAAACATTAATGAAGTAGACCAGGGTAGACAGGCCTCCGGTCTCTTAAATTTATCACACATCCACTCATCCATCCACCTACCCATATCCATCCATCTACCCATCCATATGCATGTATTAAGCAGTCAGCCCATGCATGCATATGACATCCATCTGTCCATCCATTATCTGTCCATCCATCTATTCACTTATCAGCCACTCTTGTTTTTTCTGTGTGCTGCACGCTGGATGGCTGGAGTTCTTACAGAGGAGTTCTAGCCTGGCATTGGACTCAGCCATAGCTTCTCCTTCCATCCTCTTTCAACACTCTCTGACAGCCCGCAAGTGATTCCACAGCAGACCACCAGCTGAGCAAACCTCTACTCCAGTTCCGCCCTGGTACTGTCTACTTGGTGGGAGCACACATTGAGGGCTTGGTCCCTAAGACTGGTCCTGGTTTCAAGAGCCAGTTGTAAGCCTCAGGCTGTCTTACCTGAGCTTCTGGCCGACCAGCTATCAAGCACAGATCCAGCGACCACCCTCTTGAGTTAATTTGCTAGTGAGGTCACAGAACTCAAGGAAACACATTTTCTGTTTTATTAGAAAAAATATCACAAGGGATACAGTGGAGAGAGGCACAGGATGAGGTGTGGGTAAGGAACACAGAGCTTTCCCATCCTCTCAGGCTACTGCCTTCCAGATACTTCTGGGGTTCACGATAGGTAGGCCCTTTCCCTGAGTCACCCCCACACCTTACCTCACCTCCATTGCCTCCTACAATGATTTGTTCCTCAGGCTCTGCCTCTGACAACAGTGAAGGAGGGGAGAGTTTATAGAAGCAGAGGAGGAGAGTAAGCCCCTGAGGGTAGGGACCAACCTCCAGGCCCAACAGCTGACCAAAGAGCAACCTGCCAGGTGAAACATCCAGCCCCTGGTCTCTGGTCAGGGCTGCCGCAGGGCTCCTTGGAGGGGACTTCCTTATTGGAGTCAGACACTGTGAGTAGATGAACCAATCAACTTGACCTAGATGAACCAATCAACTTGACCAGGGCAAGGCCCGACCCCACTTCACCACCTGGAGAGTGTAAGGCCTGAGGAAACCAGAGCAAGCGCCTGTGGCAGGCCCAAGTCCTGGCCCTGAGATGCTCAGCCTAGCTCTAGACACAGGGCTGGACAACACAAGAATCCCCTTTTCAGCAGGGCTTGTCCAGGTTGGGTGACCCCCAGGGGGAGGCTGGCCTTCTGCTGGAGCTGGGTAGCTTGCCAGGCACCTTCCACCTTGACCAGGGAACCTGTGCCAGAGGCTGGCCCCATGGAGGGCTCCTCTGTTCTTCCCTGGTGTGTGGCGGAAACAGCCTCTGCCAGGAAGCCTTTAGAACTAAGCAGCAGACAGTGATGGATAGGCCAAGGGCTCTGGGTTGCCGCTGGGTGAGGGGTGAGTCTGCTCTGCTCCATGGCCTGCAGGAAGGAGTTCCGGAGCGGCAACAGGGCAGGTGGTCGTCTTTGCTGAACCTGACATTTCTGTGGTTATTTCAGTGAAAAGCCAGCTGACTTGGTCTGCCCTCACCCTGCCCGCTGGGAAAGAGGAGCTGTGGGCAGTGCCATGCCTGCCAGCGGCCGGCTTGTCCCCAGTCTCCAGCATGAGATGACAGCACGTGGGGGCCAGGCACTTATGACTCCTGCCACAGGCCCCCTCTCTTCTGAGCTGATTGTCCCTGAGGGATTAATTCTCTTAACCCTCAGCTCTGCAGAGTGTCAGGTGGCTCCTGCCTCAGCTCTGTGGCCCAAAAGGTTGTCCCAGGACAGAGGCGTATGACACCCATGGAATATGACCATGGGTGCAATTTAAAATTTGCTAATGTCTCCATTAAAAAGTGTGGAAAGAAGCAGGTGGATGAAATTTAATTCCAATCACATATTTAACTCGACAAACCACACGCCCTCTTCAATGTGCAGTCGATGCAGAGCTTGAGACTGTAATGCTGTCTGGTGCTGGGACTGAGCCGGCTGTCATGTGTATTTTGTGCTCCTGACTCCTGTGACGATGACTGACTACTCAAGGCCTCCTAGTGGGGTCAGGCTGCCAGTGGGGACAGCACAGCGTGCCACCTTCTGGGAGTCTTTCTGCCTCTCTGGAGTCTGACTCAGTCCCTGAGGTGGTGAGAGGCCAATTGAAAAGAGCAGAGTGCCAGGTGGAGCTGGAGATGAGGGGTCCTGGACAGGACAGGGTGGCCTTGGGCCCTGAGCCTGCTGCTCCCACATCTTGGAGGCAGGTGGCGGATCTGTCTCATGGGTCTTGGCCCTGGGTGAGTGGTGTGGACAAGTCAGTGTTCCAGGGCTTCAAAGGGCAGTTGCTACCTGCTCTCGGCACCACTGAGGACAGATTAGGTTGCGGGTGCTATTTGAGGGCACCTCACCTGAGGTTTTCACAGAGATGCCTGTGAGTAGCCTCCCCACCTCTCCTGCCCCAGGACGGAGGGTGCTGAGGTGAGAAAGTGCTCCAAAGACAGGGCTGAGCAGGGTATGTACCTAGCCTGAACCTCTGCCTGGCTTTCTTTGGCCCCCTTGCTGGTCAGCGTGCGCTGCACTGATGTGCTTCATACTGGACAGGGCCAGTAATAGCCCTGTGACTCCTTGTACTCGTAACTGTGCTGGGGCCAGGTGGCTCAGGAGGCTGGGTGGTGACCTCTGAGCCTCAGACCCTCATCCTGAGGCACTGGGAGGACTGTCCTCTCATTGTTTACACTGGAGGTGTGGGTGAGAGGATCCCCTGGGCAGCCCTTCATCCTGGGATGCAGGCATGATGATTCTGTCTAAGGAACTGCACCCCCCATCCCTTTCATGTGATCTGCAAAGCGTTTTACAAACACTGACTCATTAACCTCCCACAGGCAGAAGATTCTGGTCCATTTGTAGGAGGGAAACTGAGCCACCTCGTTGTTACAGGTTTACTGTAGGGCCACCCAGCAAGCTGCCAGTGAGGTCCTGGGGCAGGAGTGCAGCTGGCGGGAGCCAGGCGGATGTTCCTGCAGAGGGGAGCAGGGGACTCTGAGCCGCTAGGTCCAGCCATGCTGTTCCACCAGGACTGGGTCCATGCCAGATACCCGCGGGCAATGATAGTGTCATGCGCAACCAAAACCACTCACTGAGCTCCCACTCCATGGATTTAATCCTGGAAGTGGGCTCAGTTCCTCTTTCTTTGCAGGCAAGGAAACACCCTCAGAGAAATTTGTCTCTTTGAAGGGCATCATCAGGCCTGCCTGCACTTGGAGGTCATGTTTTCTCCTTGTGTAGGTGCCACCAGGAGGGGGCAAGCTGTTCACAAACTGCCAGAACTGGGGTGAGGGCACTACATTGGGGTGCTTCGGAGAAAGGGCCTAAGCTGAGGAATGAACTACAACCACACGAAAGGGAAGGCGATTCTAATTGCTGAATATTATATAGTTCCTTCCTCTCATTTTCCATCTCATCTAAACTGTAATCACACTTTTGTTGTAATTTAGAAAGTGTTTAAAGAGAAAAGGACGAGGCCAAAGATCTCTGCCTGCGACTGGGGAAGCCACCTGGGGGCTGGGGAGCATGCCCATTCCTGTTTGCACCTGGTCTGTGTTGATAACCCGGACATTATCCGGCGCCCACCATCCCTGTCATGGAGGCCCCTCCATGGGTGCCTCTAAAGACGTCCTCTCCTCTGCCGGCCTCTCCTCTGCCGTCAGCTCCAACATTCACTGAAAATGCATCTCTAGCTGACAGGGAGGAGGGTGAAAATTACTATGTGAATAGAGAACTGCAGGTTACACAAATAACATGTCACCGGAGACCGGGACTGAGCCTTAAATCAATTCATTAGGCAGAGAGGCCTTTGTGAGCCCCGGGCCAGCCTATGGCACAGGGTGCACATTGCAAAATCCGCTCTCCCGACCGCCACTTTATTTCTGTCTGAAGCTTGCTTCCTCCCCGCCTGCTGGCCTCCCTCCCCATTCCTGCTGCCCTGCCATCCCTGGCCTTGGGCTTTCTTCCTGTAGGTGGAGGTCTCCCTGGCTCTCATTTCTAGGAGTCAGGATGGTAGCAGTGCCCAGGAGGGGCAGCTTCCGATTCCTCCACAGCCTTCAATTTACTGCTCTGGAGGCGGTGCCTCTGTTCCGGTTGCTTGTCACCTAATGGCTGAAGGGGCCCCCAATCCACAGGAGCAGCAGCTCAGGGGCCCTTTGTCAAACATGGTGCCACAAGGCAAATGCTAACCAAAACAAGAATCCTGGTCACAGGTGTCTGCTGTCACTCGAGGCTCTGGCTCAACGTTTTACCTCAGCCAGCTTCAATCCTGACCATTTTAAGAAGCAGGCACCACTGCTCTAAGGAGATGAGCATTGGCCTGGCCGAGCACAGAGGGAAGCCTGAGCGGTGGCTTCTCAGGTCCTGGTGCCCAGTCACGTTACCTGTGCCCCAGTTTAGCCATAGACCTTCCATCCAGAAAATTGATCACTTCTCTAAGAGAGCAGAGGTTTCTCTGTTTGGAGGAGCAGGTAGGCTCCTGGCAGAGATGTGGAGACCTATGTCAAAAGACCATGGGGAGCTGGACTTGTGAGGGATTCTGAGAACTGCTGGGCCAGCTCCGGGGTTTCTGTGAGGAGTGGCCATGGTTGAGGGGGCTGAGGACTCCAGCCACACAATCCCGTGGAACTCCCAACTACTGCACCCTGAAACCTTGGAGCAGAGGGAATTTTCTAGATGTCTATGCCTTTGAGCAGCAGCTAGGTTCTGGGGTGGAGGCGGTGGATGTCCTTGGGCCTGGTTCATTGCCTCAGCCTTGCCTGGCCTTGCAGGTCAGATCTCTGATTCCACCTTCCAGATAGCATGCAGGGCGCTGTGGCTGTCCCCTGTCCTGCCTCTTGTCCAGCAGCATGGAGTGGCCTGCTATTTTCTGAAGGCTGGTGGGTGGACAGAGGCCCTAGCTGCTTGGGCTGGGAGGATGGGCAGGCCTGAGCGATCCTGGATGCCCAAGGGGCCTCTCAGTCCCATGCAGGAGCCTGGCTGCCCCTACCTGTGCTGGCCTGCACTGGAAGCCATGTCATTTGGAAACTATGTGACCCAGAACCTGAGACTCTGTAGGGGAGCCTGCGTACCCGAGCTGCCCACCCTGCTTTCCTGCGGATATGTATCTGGCTGGATTAGACCCTTAGAAATGGGGCCTAGGGGCCTCTCGGCCTGGTGGTTCTGCCACCCACCAGGCCTGTCCAGGATACTGATCCTTCAGCTGGAACTGTCAGTCAGCACAGATCTCTAGGGACCCAGGTGCAACTACAATGGGGTGTTCCACTATGTGCCCTAAGAGGCCTACTGTGAGCCCCAGGTCCTTCTCTATCCTACACAAGGGAGAGGAAGCACCTCAAGGTGCACCTGTTAGGAAACAGGACACCAATTTGTCCACAATCTCCAAGGCGCATGAAGGTTTAGACTGTGCTGACCTGACCCTTCTCCTGGCCCCAAGGATGCCCAGGCCTGTGGCCAACTCCAAGACTGCTACAGCTGATCTGGGCAGCTTGGTTGGCAGTGCCCTCTCCTGCCTGGTAGATGATTTATGTGCCCAAGATGGGGTGACACAACAAGGAAAGACTCCTTGTGTTTCACCGCAGGGGAGCCAAGTTCTTCCAGCGAGCTGGCTCTGGGCCCATGCTCACATCCTGCCACCCTCTGTGTCGGGATGGCCTGCCCTCTCCCTTCCGCACTCTCTTCCCAGGTCAGAGGCCTGCTGGATAGCCTATGCTGGCTTGTCACTCACATTTCCCTGAAGCCTCAGAAAGTGGGTGCTGCTGACCTCATTTTAACCCATGAGTTTCAGAGGGATTAAGCAAGTTGTGCTATTTCACACAGCCAGATGTGGTAGAAGGGGTTTGAGGGTGATTTTCTCTACTCCCCGAGTCTTGTGTTGGCAGATAGGGAGGTGGAAGGAAAGGCTACTATGAGGGTAGAGCTCAGCCTCTCAGAGACCTGTTCCACTAGGATTCATTTCCTCAGTAAGTGTGGTAGACACTGTCCTTGGCAGTGAACTCTAGAGGATGGGAGAGGCAGGAGGACCTGCAGCTCAGAGATGTGGGGTACAGAGTCCCTAGTGCAGGGCAGACACTAAGCTAGGCCCTGTCATTGTGGCAGTGACAACTCCAAGCTGTGGTGGGGCCTGGTAGAGACCTTTCCAATCTCAGTGACAGAAACTCCATTCAAACTGGGTCAAGAGGGACACTGACCAGTTCCTTCCAAACACTACAGGGCCAGGTACGCCAACACTATTGATAGGACTTGGCTGTGCTTGTCTTGGGTTGGCATCATTGCTGAGAGGGGACATCCTTTCCAAAGCTGCTCCTCAGGCACAAGCACCCCTAAGAAGTGAGGGTAGGAGGTGATCTGGCGCTTTCTACCTATCTTTGGGGACTTGGGCTCACTCAGGGTGCAGGTTGGGTGGCCTGGGCTGACAGGGTTTTGTGTGCCCTCAGGCTGAGCCACGTGCTGTCTGCACACACCTGTAGCCTGCTGAACCTGGACCTGGCTTTGCCCACTGGGTCCATGCCCCAGCACACTGACCCTTGGCTGGCTGAAGCTAGCTCACTGTCCTTTTCCACCCACCCAGCTGCCTGGCACCAGGCTGATGCCCCTGTTTCTGACTGCTGGGCTGAGTCCCTAACCCCACCTCCACCCGCAGCTGCTCCCTCTTTTCAATTCTGTGCCTCCCTCCAGGTCCTCGGCCCAAGTCTTTTTTCCTGAGGATCATGGGACCAGGAGAGGCTGCCCAGTCAGAGGCAGCAGGCGCCAGCCTCCCTTGAAGGCTACACAGAACTCTATTGGGGGCCAGAGATGTGTCTCAGGGACACAGGGGAAGGGGCCAAGGCTGGCCTGCCAGCTGCAGCTTTGTTTGAGGCCCCCTCCTCAGCACCCTGGCAGCAAAACTTGCCCATCAGCAAGCTCAGCCTGGCTCCCTGCTGCTGTATCTCCTGAAAGCTCCTGATGCTTTGTGCTCTTCTGGGAGGCTGTGCTTTCAACAGCTGTTTGCAGAAAGGCTACTTGGATGGGGGGCACATGTGTTCCCTGCAGTGGCTGGAACCTGTGCAGTGCAGAAGTACCTGTAACAGCTGGGTGCTGGAAGCTTGGCAGCAAGGCCCAGTGGACAGAGTGTGTTCCATCCCTGCTTCATCTGTCAGGGAATATGGGAGGGCTGGGGCAGTGCAGGAGAATGCGCCAAGGCTCCACTGTGCTGTGTCCCAGCAGACAGGTGAAGCAAAAGTCAGTACAACCAGAGCTAATGAGGAAGGGGTGACTTCAGAGAGTTGCTACATTTGCTTTTAATATATCTATGCCTCTGAGTTTGTATAATTTATTATTTAGTAATGAGTGTGCTTAGCAGGCTCATTTGATGCTGGGATGTCTGACAACTGGCTGCTGCCAAGTGCCGGATCACCCTGAATGTTTCCTGAGAGGTGCTGGAAATGGGACCCAGGCTGGGGTGGAGCCAGGTGACGGTGTCCAGTGAGAGGCCCCTATCCATGCTCAGGGTGGGCATGGAGGGCTCTGCTCAGCCCACAGGCCCCTCTGATGCCCAGGTGGACTTGGGACCTTGGGAATGCCTCTACTTGCTCTTCCTCTGGGGTGGCTGTGCTATGCTGGTGGCCAAAGGGTGGCCAAGGGGTGGCTCTGCAGGGTGTGGACCTGGTCATCAGGCCTCTGCCCCAGGCCCTTGTTGAGTCCTATCCATGACCAGAGCCAACTAAGTTGTGACATTCCCAGGAGAGAGGAAACCAGGCCAAGGTGAGGGTGTGGGTTCCAGGGTGCAGCAGTCTTGGGTTACTGGTTGCTGGGAGGGTTTGGCTGAGGAATTTGGGTTCTATCCCTGAAGATGATGGGAAACAGAGGCAGCAGTGCATTCTCCCTGGGACATGGGGAGGACCGAGAAGTCAGGCAACACAGCTGAGGCTGCATAGCCCACCTTCAGGGCCTGGGGCCAGGGTCAGGTGTACCTGTCAGCAGCAGGCAGCTTCCTCTCTTTCTGTACCAGGCCTACTTCTGCACAAACACAGCTCCCGGCATAGCCATGTAATGCTAATGGCTCCTTCAATCCAAGTCCATAATTTATTAATATTGGGTTGAATACTTCAAAGTTCTTGAGGCTACTGTGTCAGGGCCGTGCCCCACGGAGGGAGACTAATGCTCATAGAACCATTTGCCTCCCATGAAAAATGCATGACAGGAAGTAGAGAGGCTTGTGCGAAGCCTGGGCATGAGGCCGAGGCCTTATGCTGTGCCCACCATGCCTGTGTGAGCTCCTCTCCTGGGCATCGGGAAGCCTGGCAGCTCTAGGAGCTGTAGGGTCCCTCCAACTCCAGGTACACCAAAGTGGGGGAAACTTCCCAGGGAATCCCACCAAAAGAGGCTGCACAAGAGAAGACCCCATTTTAAACTGTGAATATGGGTTGAAGAGAGCTTCTGGGCAGCTTCACCAGGATGAACACCCCACAGCTGTGTATCCCCGTAGAAGTGTCAGTGGTGGCCAGTGCCACATGGGTGCTAGAGGGCTGAGCTCTCAATCTTGTCTCAATCTTGTCTTAACTTGTGCTTAAGCCCAGGTGGCTACTGTGGCATATGGCTGCCGGGTCTCACAAGGCTGGTCCGGTGCCTCTGTCAAATAGATGTATGCACTTTAAGGACTTACCTCCCCTTGAGATATGTGCCTTCCAGTGTTGCTTAAATCTGACCTAAAACAGGACAACTGCAGCCGGGTGTTGAGCTTTGTTGAATGATAGCACTGGGGATTTGGGATAAGATACAATGAATTCACAGCTTACTTTGAAACCTGTTCAATAAAATGAGGTGGGTTGGTGTGTGGGTGGAAGGATGCACAAGCGTGTGGTAAAGACACAGCAGCCAATATTCGTCATAGGATCCAGGTAGGGAGCAACAGCGTTTCATAATAAAATGTTTTTTTTAAAAAACCTTCAAATGAGGGCTGGCAAGATGGCTCAGTGGTCTAAAGCGCCCGCATAGGCAAGCTTAGGCAACCACAAAGACCGCAGTTTGATCCCTGGCACCACATGCTGCGCCAGTCCCACCCCCAGGGCAGGCTGAGCCAGCCATAACATAAAAAAAAAAAAAAAAAAAAAAATAACAACAAAAAACAAACAAAAACCTTCAAATGTAGTCAAACAATGCTCTCTGATTTCCCCTGGGAGGAAATCTGCCCATCAGGAGAGTTGGGGAGGTGCTCCATAGAAGCTAGGTGTGCAGAGTTGGCATTAACGCGAAGTCACACGGGCCCTTGAAACCAGCCACCTAGAAGAACTGGCATCTCCACATCAGAGCCCAGGACAGCTAACTGGAGAGTGGCAGCCTTGGCTTCATGGCCCCAGACTCTAGGGACAGGCTTGGTGACACTGGGTCCGAGTGAGTGCTTGATCTGTGTAAGGACCAGTGAGGAAAGGATAGGCCTGGTGGTACATGAAGGTGGATGGGATGAGAGAGGCAGCCTGTGGCTGGGTGGCTGGCTGGGCGCATTCGTTTCCTTGTTTCTCCACTTCTCTGCCTTGCAGAGGTCCTATGGACTAGATCCTGGCCTACTCAGTTGTCTTGAGCTGAAGCCATCAGTGAAAGGGTGGACAGGGGGTCCAGTGATCAGCAAATCTGGGGATATCTGCTTGGTAGCAATAGCAACCTTGAAAATCAGGTCACAGCCCTCTGTGGTTTGTCTCCTTAGAGGTCCAGCAGGGACATTTGCTTGGTGAAGAAGGGACGGAGGCAAGTAGCCAACCTCCACCGTGAATGGACTTGTCCCATCATGAGCAGTGGCAGGAGGATCCCACTTCTGGGGCCACCGCCCTTTAGCAGGTAGGGCACAGCTTGGAAGGGAGGATCATCACTGTGAGCCCCAGTTTCCCAGCTGTCCTTCAAGGGATCATCCACATTTACCTAGCTGTCAGCTCAGTGGAGCTGGGCTCGAGCCTCCCTCTTTCCTCCATGTCGTACAGGCTGAATGCCAGGCCTGCCTGCCCCTGCTGCCGCAGCTACCTGTCCTGTAATGCTCTATACAGTGGCAGTTGGGCAGTTACCTCTGTGCAGATGAGGCTTCAGAGCAGATGCTGAGATTCAGAGCCTCGAGTCCCTAGCAACCCAGCTCTGCATCCCCTCTGCCACCCCATGCGAACCAGTTGTCTACTACTGCACACATTATGGCTGTCCCTAGATGTTCCTCCAAAACATCATGTAGTCATAGGTGGGGCTTTTTGGAGGCAGCTGGATGTACGATGCTGGCATTAAAGATATGATGCTGGGATTAAGGATACATTATCACTAAATTATTCCACTGATTGGTTCAGCGTGGCTTTGGTTGTGAATAATGGGAAGGCCCACCCTGGCACCACTTGAAAGGTAGATAGGAAGGGATACAAGGGAGAGGCAGGCTGCTGCCATTGCTTGCTGTCTCTGCTTACCCTGCCATGCCATGGACTGCTGCTTCTCTGTGATGCCCCTCTGCCATGCCACCCTGCCTTGGAGCCATCTGACTACACACTGAGACCTTTACAAACTGTGAGCAAAGCTTTCTTCCTTTAACTTTGGGTGTTGGGTAGTTTCTCTCAGCAACTTTCTACTTTTTAGAAAAGTAACTAAAACAACACAGTAGTCCATCCTGAATGCTGTCCACTCATGCAGATGGGGAGGCAGGTCATTAGTCTCCACCCCAAAGGAAACTGCCCCAGCTGCCCTGACTGTCCTCTCAGGGCCCCCTCTTCACATGGGGTGCCTCCAGTGTTCCCCAGGCCAGGCCCAGGTGCAGGATGGGGTGAAACCAGCCCTTCCAGTACCCCTGCAGCTGCTCTCTGCTCTCCATAGGCCAAGTGCCCCATGGTCTTTCCTCTCACCTGAGCCAAATGAAGCCAAGTGAGGCAGCCGTGGGCTTGAGCCCCCGGGATGCTACACCTGCTGCCAGGGCTCCTGGGCACCTAACTGGAATGATGCCTGCATCTTACTAGGGTCACCCTGACACTCAGGGGATACCACCTCACCATCAGCATGCTCAGGCTGACTCCTCTTCTGGGGAGTGCTTACTGTATCCTTTTTAGAGAAGCATGACTTATACTCTAAAAAAATCCTCTCCTGTCCCCACTGTCCTTCTCTGTACCAGGAATACCAGCTGTGCTGGATAAAGCCCTTGTTGGCTGAGAGCTGCACACTGTGAAAAGGGCTCTGCCTGAGCCAGGATCCAGAGAAAACCAGCAGTCACCTCTCTGGGAGTGGGAATGGAGGAGAGGTTTGAGCCAGAGACACTGAGTCATGAGAGGAGGGGCCAAGAGTCCCGCTCCAGTCCGTCAGAGCTATTGCTGCCTAGATGGGCCTCAGATTCCCCATCTCTGGGATTGCAGGTCCTGTGCATACCTGTGGGATGCTGAAGCCTTTGTGTGGTTCTCCTGGCACTGTCCTTGAGCTTTCTTCCTCTCAGAGTGATTCCCTGCTGGAGACATTTTCTCTGACTCCTGCAAATACCTCCAAATGCCTCAGGTCCTGATAGACCCTAAATCCAAATCTGCAGCCTCAGCTGAATATCTCTCCCTCTCCAGCACCATCTTCTTTGGAGGTAAATGGAGGTGGGTGGAGGTGGAGGTGGAAGGAGATGGATTTTGCAAGGAATTCTGACTCCTGGACCCTAAATGAAGAGAGCTGAGAAGAGGCAGCTAGATGGCTCAGTCCTCCCAACTTTTTCTATAAAGCTCTGGTAATAAAGAAAGAGAAGTAGCTCTATCTGCAATGGTCACATGGGTCTAAAAAAACTCACAAATAGACACACACACAGAGTCATATGGCAGGTCACAAAAGCAGTGCTGTGGACAGGGACATGTTCAAGCACAAGGTGGTGAAAAATGAGACCGGTACAGAGAGGAGAACAGACTGCGTTTCCCACCAACTCAAAGATTACATAAAATCGGGCCCTCAACTCGTATGTCACGTTTTACTCTATAATGCTTCCCCTCACAGTTGATTCAGAGGGGCTGGAAGCATATGTGGTGTGCAGCTTCCACCCAAGTCCCCGCTACCTGCTCTCCAAGCACTTCCGTGAATCTCCACCTCTCCTCCATCTAACTGAGCCCGTCTGCATCTACTTGCATTCCTCTCTAACCACCACCATCTTTGACTACTTTCATTCATCTCCACCTTCCCGCCTTCATCTCCACCCACATCATCCATCTCCATGTTCGCCTCTGTATACCTTCATCCACTTTCCTCCATTCTCCTCCGTGGTCGCCACCTCCCCTCCATTGAAATGAATCTACCTCCACCTTCATCTGCCTCCATCCATCTCCACTATTCTATTTGCTTCCTTCTACCTCCATATATCTCTGCCTTCACATCTATCCATTTCCTCCTCCATCTACCTCTGTCCATCTCCACCTACCTGCCTCCAACTTCACCTATCTCCATGAACTTCCATGCACTCTATCCATCTCCATCTGTCTCCACTCACTTCTGTCTACTTCCTTCTATCTCCATCTCATTTTATTTTCCATCCATCTCTATCTCCACTTCTGTCCACTTTCATTTACCTCCACCCACTTCCGTACACCTTCACCCACATCTTCCCATCTCTACTGTTATCTTCAGCCATCTCCATTTCTATCTCCATCTGCTCCATCTTCCTGAGAGCCCAAAGCTGTAAGCACAGGAGCCAGGGTTGGACTCTCTTGATTCTGAAAGTCCCTGCTACCTGCTCCAAGACTGGCCCAGGAGGTGCAGCAAGTCCAGGGTGTGTCTACTGCTCTTGTTTGTGAGTGGGAGCCATGTGCTTGGAGGGAGTTCCTGACAGTCCTGGCTGTCGCTTATCAGGGCCTGAGAAGCAGCATCCAAAGATAGAGACTATCTACTGGACACCAAAGAAACCTAGCAGCCTCTTGCAAAAAAAGATGGGCAGATGTTCTGGAGGAGGAGTGGAGAGACCTTTTGTCTCCCTGGGCCTCTTCCTGGGTGTGTTCCCTGACTCTCTGAGAGACAAGCCAGCCTGGAGCAGCTGGGGGCTTTGCCTTGTGGGCACCTTAGTCTCCTTGATGGCCCTTCAGGAAGCTTTTTCAGTGCAGGACGCTGAATTTCAAAGAACTAGGTCTCAAAAATAGGTGCTGAGATCCTGGCCCTGCTTGCTCAGTGTGTATTGAAGTTGATGCTGCTGCCTCTTTAGAGGGCACTTGGGCTTCCAAAGGGACATTTGGGGGGCATCCCTGGACCATGGCCTTTGGCTTCTGTCCTTGGTAATATTCAGGGATGAGCCTGGCTAGATACCTGGATAGCTGGAGAAAAACAAGGCCCTGCCTGCCTGAGCCAGGCCTCGCTTCTGTCCTGGCTGGACATCAGCTTCTTTCATGGGATAAGATAGGAAAGTCTCACCGGCCTCCTTGTGTTGGGAAACAGAATAGTAAGAAAGCAGCTCCTGGCCTCTGGGCCTGCAGAATCAGCTTCCGCAGCCCCTCCCCAGCCACGCGCCTGGCTGAGAGCCCTCCCGCTCACTCCTGGCTGCCCCCGGGCCTGGACGTAAGCATGGACAGGGCAGGATTCCAAGAGGACAGAGCCAAGGCTCCCTGGACAAACTGAAGTTGCCTCTGGCCAACTGGGATGCGAGTCCAAGAAAACATCTTGTCTCCCGGCTGCCTTTGTTGGACAGCCCACTGGCCTTCCATGGGCTCAGAGGTGGGCGGGGAGGGACCAGCGGGGACTTTATTGCCAAAACTACAAGTGGCCAAGGGGACAGAGAGATGGCTTCTGTCCTGGCGTTGGGACCAAGGCCAGGATAGACAACCACTCACCCCAAGGTCACATGAAGGTGAAGGGAGGGAGCTGCCATCTCCTTGTTCTTGAGCTGGGAAGGAGAAACCCCAAATTCAACTCTTAGTTATGTTATTACAACAGTATAATAGACCCATTGTAAGTCAACCAACGTTACAAGGAAAAATAGCTATATTCTCCAAAATAAACAGTGAGAACAACAGCATTGTTTCATATGTTTGCACTAAATTTTTTAATGTTAGGCTTAACAGAGTAGTTGGATTCCTACCTGCATTTGCATTCAGTGTTTGTGATGTCACTTGTCATGCAGCCTCTGGGAAATGACCTGTACTCACATGAGAAGATGGACATCAGAGGACAGGGCACAACTTTCAACCTTATGGGCCTGAGGAGGCTCTCCGATCACACTGTGAGAGTTGCTGCCACAAAGCATTGACTAATGCCAAGGAAGACAGGAAAGTGGAAAAGCTTAGGACAACAGGAATGTGTGGAATAGATAGAAAACAAGTAGTAAAATATTCCAGTTCACTCCAGCTTTATAGGTATTTGCCCTACACATGAACGGACTGAGGGCTGTGGGGCCCCTGGGGAAAGGTCGAACTTCTAGGGTGGCTGTTAGGAAACTATACATTCCTGGTGACCACCCCCCAACCCCCCGCCCCAATGTTTTCATTCTTTGTTCTCCATCCTCTGCATACCCTGGGAGATATCAGTTGTCCAGATGCAGGTGTCACCCTCTAGGACTCATGACTGCTGCTGTTCTCATGGCCACACTGAGCTGGACAAAGACTAGTCAGTGTCTTCAGGTGCATAATATAAGTAGGTTCACCCCATCGAGTAGCCATGGGCAATAGGGTTTATCTAGAAAATCCCATGCATTCCATTTCACAGATGGAAGGATGGAGGCTCAAATGTGTAGGGAAGAGGTCCAAAAGGGAAGTCAGACAGAGGCTCCAAGCCCAGACTTTTCTTACCCAGGGAAACCTGCTGTGTCGTGTGGGATTTCCTTCCCATCAGGGGACCCCTGATCTCTCACATGGAAGTCCTGCCATTCGCTGGCCCCCAGCAGAGCATGAGCTTGCCAGGCAGGTGGGGAGGGCAGTGTTCCAGATCCACAGGCTGACGCTGGGCTGCAGTGGCCCAGTGTGCTCACTTCCAGGGACACATCTGAGGTCGACTGGCAGAGCCTGCTTCCTCATCTGCTGGCTGGCGGTGGCTCCGCAGCGGGCTGTACCCAGGTGCACGGGTCCGAGCTGAGGCCCAGGGGTACTCATGGAGGGCTGGTTTTCAGCCTGGGCTGGGATTCTGTCCTCTGAGAAAGTCCGAGGCCTGTGTCACAGTGGTGTTGTGTTTCAGCAGCTGGCTTCTCCCGAAACTGAGATGCTGCTAGTCCAGGGCTTCCTGGTTTCCAGGAGGAGACCACTCACAACAGGGCCATTCTGAAGCCAAACTGGGTCCTCGAGGTCCAACCCTAGCCCCTGGCTGGCTCATCTGGGGCCATTCAGCTCCTGCCATGGCGGGTCCCCCTGACTTTCAGTTAGGTGCAGGCTGGTGGGAGGAAGCCACCCAGAGCTCTGGGCTGAACCTTCCCTTCTCATCAGCTGCTCTCTTCCGCCAAGGTGATCCAGCAAGTGCACCCTGGAGTGCAAGGCAGCACCCTGCCACCTTCCTCCTCTGGCTCACTGCCCAGAGTGAGCCCAGCCCCAGCTTCTTCACGCTTCCTGTTCATCGAGGGCGGGGCTGCTGGCAGGTGGATTTCCAAGACTTGCCTGAAAGAATCTTGCAGACTTGCCTACCTCTGTGCCACGCCGCCCAGCCTGGCCTGCTCAGCCCCATGCAGAGGCCGCTGCTCCTTCCCACCATGCTGGCAGATACCCTGCGGCCCTGGCTGCTTGAATCTCCTGCTTTCTTAGTACCCTGACTCCTCCTGTCTCTGGGATACTGGGCAGGTGCTTCTGATACCTGTGGGACCTCCACAGCATGTGCCTTTATATGGCAAGGAACACATGGTTGAAAGCAGGTGTGGTGGCACATGCCTGTCATCCCAGCCCTCTAAGAGACGGAGCCAGGAGGATCTCATGTTTGAGCCCAGCCTGGACAACTTAATGAGACCCTGTCTCAACAAAACAAAGAAAGAAAGAAAAAAAGGCAGGGGATGTAGCTGAGTGGGAAGGCCCTGGGATCACCCCTCAGCATTGAAAGAAAAAAAGGAAAGAAAAAAAAAGAAAGAAAAAAAAAGAAAGAAGGAAAGAAAAGAAGGGGGCAAATGCTGGGGCTGAGCCTGAGGTCTGTCCAGTTCCTGCTCCAGCTTCCCTCCCTGTGGCGAGCACAGGACAGCAGCACCTGCTGCCCTCCTGCTAGCCTGCTCTTGCACTTCCAGGCCATAAGCCCCCACTCGGCTCTGCCACCTTGATTGTGGGTCACGCTATGAACCCTCTCTGGGAATCTCTCTGTGGCCCAGCCTGGCTACTGGCATGGCTGGAAGGACTGTTGTCTGTGATGGATCCTAGGCTCTTCTTGTTTCTCATCTTTCTCTCCCAAGCAGACCTCCCACTGCCTCAGATCTTGTTCCCATGGAAGGTCCTCCTGCCAGGCCCTGGGAGGTAACCTGGCCCACATTAATAGGTTCGCACAGAAACGCACACCTCTGATGACCAATCAACTCCTTGGGGAAATGGGACAGGCCTTGCTCAAAGAATCCCAGCTCGCTTGCTCAGACCCCAGGCCCTGAGTGCTCTGGTTGACCCAGCACAGCTACAGTAAGGGAAAGGGTGGGCTGAGTTGGGCCTAGGTGGGATTCTTTGGAGACCCTCCCAGGACTTGGTCTCCAGTCCCCCAGACAGTATGGTTGAAACCCCAGAGCAGAGCCAGTGAATATATACAGGGCAAGCACAACTCTGTTTCACTTGACGCCAATGGGAGAGCTCAGATGTGCTCAGAACCACAGCCGGCGCCCTGGCTCCTGGGCATGGACACAGTTGTTCAGCAAAGAGGAAGTCCCCAGGAAGGGAGCAGGATGTCTGGTAGGATGATCCTCCCTGCCACCCTGGAGTGCAAGGCAGCGCCCTGGGGCTCTGGGCCCAGGGCCTTCCTCTTGCCCTGAATGTGGTAGGACCAACCTAGAGCAAGTTGATGAGGTCTCCAGGCTCCTGTGTGCACTCCGGGACTCGGAAGACTCGGCCCGAGCAATGAGGAAACCCTATCCATTGTGACTTTCCAGTGAGATCAGCCAGCCTGGGCCCCTCCTCCAGGTAATTGCTCCTACCTCAGCCAAGAAGCCCACCTAGGCGGGGCCCCCTTTGATGCTGCATAAGCCCAGGCAAAGGGATTCATTTCTGGGGGCCTTCAAAGGCTAACCTGCCTAGCATAGTAGGGAGGTTCTGGAAAGCCCATGCCCAGGTAGACAGGCCTCACTCAAGGATAAGGAGTCCAGCCCAGTTATAAAAGGCCTTGGGACACACACTACTGTGCTTTAGGCAAGGGGCAGCTCCCTGGTCCCTACGTGGCCTTGCCAGCCTGGGGGCCCTCCTGGCCCTTTGGTGACTCCTAGGGCCCTGATGCACTCCCATCTCCCAATTCTGCTGTTCTGGTCTAAGTGGAGGACTTTAGCACCTTAGCACCTCCCCCTCCACACCTGGCCACTGCCTTCTGCTTCACCCACAGCTGCTGGCCCCTCCCCTCTTTTGCAGCTAAAATGAGTGCCATCTTCCATATGCTGTCTGTGAGCTGTTGATCTGTTCCTTATATCAATTACTGTTCTAAATATCAGTTATCATCCATCTAATATCTGCCAATTATGTCAGCTATTTATCAATTAAATATTTATTTTCTAATAATTCTATCTATCTATCTATCTATCTATCTATCTATCTATCTATCTATCATCTATCTATCTACTTTTCATGGTCTGTGAGCTTCAGGACTGAAGGGATTTTTTTTCTTCATTTTCTCCAGTATGTGCTCTCAACATAAATAAGCATTTAACAGATATTTATTAAGTGAGTGGCTGAGTGGATGGATGAGTGGATGATGGATGGATGGGTGGTTTGATGGATGGTTAGGTGAGTGAAAGGATGGGTGGGTGGATAGATGAGTAGGTGAGTTTGTGGTTAGATGAATGCCTAGATAGATGGGTGGATAGATGGGTGGATGGATGGGTGGGTGAGTGGGTGGATGCATGGGTGGATGGATGGGTAGATGCGTGGGTGGATAGATTGGTGGGTTGGTTGGTAGATAGATGGGTGGTGGATGGTTGAGTGGATGGATGGGTATAAGTCGCTGGATAGTTAGGTGGGTGGGTGGATGAATGGGTGAATGAGTAGGTGGGATGGATAGATGAATGGGTAATTGGGTGGGTAAGTGGATGGATGAGTAGGTGGGTAGATGGATGGGTGGGTGGATGGATAGGTATGGAGGGGTAGATAGATGAATGGTTGTTTGGGAAATGGGTGCGTTGGTGAGTGAATGGCTGGATCATGACTGTGAATGGATGGCTGAGTCTTAGGCTGGGAAGATGGGTGTGTGGATGGATGACTAAGTCAGGAGATGAGGGATAGATGGATGTTTGTCACCTTTCCTGAGACTGGGCACTGGGAAAGAAATAACTGTACTCCTGCTGCTATTCTTTAGGTAGCAATCTGGGTCCCAAGTATTTCTCATCTCTGGTCTCCACTTCCTTAGCTGTTGCCCTGAGTTATACAGTGAGAATATCTTCCCAGGGGCCTCTTATTACTCATCTCCTGTATGTACAGAGGAGACACTGTCGTGTTCTGGAGCCATGGGAGGAAGAGGCCCAGAGAGGGGTAGCCACAGCCTCGAGTACAGCAGGGCCACACCCACAGTACTCCCTGCCTGTCACTGCTCACTCCCCACCCACCCAAGTCACATGGCCAAGGGGTATGTCATCTTGCTCTTGGGTAGCTCTTGGGTAGTAGGCAACCTGGGTTTCAGGATATAAGAAACCTTTCTGTGTTTTATTTTTGTGATTAACAAAGCCCTCCACATACCATAAACTACCATCTCAGCCACTTTTAAGTGTACATTTAACAATGTGAGCTGCATTGATATTGATATTGTTGGGATTTCTAGGTCTGTTTGTCACCCTTAAGTGAGCCCTGTTACCCTCCCTAGGACCCTCCATCTGCCATGTCTCTCTGTCTCTGCAATTTCACTTGAACTGAACACCTCATCTGAGCAAAAGTATACTGGTTTCACATTCATAACCTTCCCGCACTTGCAGCTTGTGTCTGGATGCCCTTCCCCTGGAAGGCTGAGTGATGTTCCATGATGTGAATGGACCACTCTGTGCTCCATTGAAGGCTGCTCAAGCTGCTTCTACCCGTGGGCAGTTGTGATACTGCTTGCTGCAATGAACATAGGTACAAAAAATTTCTTTAAGATGCTGATTTTAACCCACTTGGATATATATCCGGAAGTGGGGTTTCTGGATCTTGTGGTAATCCCAGTTTGGGGGAGGAACCTGCATCATATCTTTCTGAAGCAGCTATGCCAGTTTTCATCCCACCAGCAACACATGGGGCTCCAGCTTTTCCGTATCCTTGGCAGCCTTTGCCAATTTCTGTTTCTGATAACAGCTGTCCCAAGAGTGTGAGGAGGCCTCTCATGGATAAAATGACCTTCAGCATCCTAACAACCAGGGACATGGTATGTGTCCTTTGTGCTTGTTCACTATTTGCACATCTTCAGATAAATGTCTACTCAAGCCCTTCAGCTGGTTTTTAATAGGATTTTGTTGTGGTTGCTGAGTTGTAAGATTTTTTCATATGTTCTGGAGATCGGCTTCATCAGACACAGTACATGGTTTGCAATAATCTTCCCATCCCAAAGGGATTTTCTTTTCTTTTTTTTTTTTGGCTCTGTTGATTATTTCCTTTGCTATGTAGAAGCTTTTAAATTTGATGTGGTCCTATTTGCCTGTTTTGTTTTACTGCTTAAGCTTTTGGTGTGAGAAGCTTTTCTCCATCTGACTTTTATCAAGGTGGCTATGGGGCCTGGCTGCCTCTCCCTTCCTCTCTGAGAACAAGCTTGCTAATAATCAGATGCTTAATTAGTTGGCGCATTAGATGTTTCCAAAATATCTTTCTTTCTTTTTTGATCTTTGGAAACCTTGATATTCAAAGCAGGCCTGTGCCACACCGCTGTCTCTGAAGACATGTTGGGAGCACGTTCTGCTCCACCAGGAAAGGGCCCACTCAGCCTGGGAGCTGGATCTCCCTGGGGGGTTCAGGCCTGGGGCCAGGCACGTGATGTCCCCAGCTGTCTGGAAGCCAGGTTGGTGAATCAGGGTGGTCTGGAGGTGGGAGGAAGAGAATTGGGGAAGACTTGAGGCCTGAGGGGCTTCAGGGGAGGGGAGCAATCCCAGGTCTCCATTCTTCCAAAATACCATCTGGTGGCCCAGCTACCCCCCAACCCTGGATGCTCCAGAAGCTCAGATGTTGGTTCTGCTGTCTTGGGTATTGGCCCTTCTTCTGGACAAGGGGTTTTGAGCTTGTTTGGATTGGCTTTTGTGGAAGTACAGACCAGGAGATAGGTGTTCAATTCCCATAGTAGGGGAGGCATGGTCCTGATAAGAGTGACCCCTCCACAGAGTGGGTGTTCAGGCTCAGAGCCAAGGTGAGGGGGCGGAAAGGTGGTCTTAGAGCCTCTGCTGCACTGTGAAAATTAGGGTCTGCAGACAGGACCCTTGTCAGTGTGAGCTCACTCTGTACCCATCCTGCAGAGCCCCATGGAGAAAGATGGCCTGACTGGATCATGGGTCCCAGGGTGGTAGCAGGGCTGCATCACAGTTGTGGCCCATGGTGGCCCTGTGGAGGAGTTGTAGACCAGGAGGTAGGAGAGGCCTAGAGGCTTGATATAGCAGCTCCTAGCCCCTCTCAGGTGAGACTTCTGATTCTGTAAACTTTTTATCCAAGTAGTAAATGCACAGGGAGGTTTGTACATCTTAAGTGGGCAATGCATCATTGTATCACAAAGCAGGCCCAGCCATGCATGGTGCCAGCACTGGGTCAGGAAGCAACGTGACCAGCTCCCAGAAGCCCCTCCCCTGGAAGAGGGGGCTCCAGTGCCAACTTCTAACCTCCTGATGATGCCCTGAGGCCTGATTCTTTCCTTTGCTTAGAAGGCTTTTCTTGAAGTGTGCTTTAGATCAGCCAGTGCTCAGATCTCAAATGCACCGTTGAGCTGGATTTGACAGAACACGTCTAGGCAGAGCGCGCGCATCACCCCAAAGGTCTCCCAGTTGACCCCTCACGGTCACCACCCCCACCCAAAGCAACCCCTGAGCTGATTTCCAGGCTGGTTGGATTTATCCTTCCAGAGTTTCAGGGCAATGAATCTGGCCTGTTTCTTAGAGTGTGATGACTCAGAGGTTTGTCTGAAACATCTATTGTCAGTACTGACAGCTCCCTGCCCAGGCTGAGGACTGTCCCTTATATCCCTTATTCAGGTGGGCCCATTCTCTTGCTGCCAAACACTGGGCTGTCGCCTGGCCTTGGCTCCTTGCGAATGACACTGCTGTGAACATTCTCATGTAATCACGGCTCTGAGCTTTCAATTCTCTTGGTTCAAAGTCTAGAAGTAGAATGGACACAGAGGGAGCTGGGCATTTAACATTTTAGGAAATGGAGATAGTTTCTCAAAGTGGCTGCAACTTCTCTACTCCTCTCCTCTCCTTTCCCTTTCCTTTTCCCTTCCTTATTTCCTTCCTTGTCTTGGAGATAGAATCCAAGCTCATCTTGAGCTACATCTACTATCTTTCTTTCTTTCTTTCTTTCTTTCTTTCTTTCAAGATTTTTGTAACAAGCTCTCACTAAGTCATTGAATTGCACAGGCTGGGCTTGAACTCATGATCCCCCTGCCTCAACCTCCCGCAGTACTGGTGTGTGCCTTCACATCTGACCGCTGCAACCTCCCAAGACCTATTTCTAATGTGACCAGCCCAGAGCCTCATGTCCACAGGCCAACGGGATAGATTAGACACCAGTGACATGCATAAGTTTGGTGTGGCTCCTGAGAGCTCAGTGCGTGTATAGGGCACTGGTCTTGTCCCTGAGAGTTCATGTTTCCTGACTGCTGTGGGGCTCACTGGGCCCTAGCACTTCCAGAAGCTGTTCAGGTTCCAAGTTCCTTGGTAGGTGGCTGACCACCTGGCCCAGTCTGTAGGTTCTGCAGCACCTCCATGTCTACAGCAGCTCTGCGACAGTAGTGCTGCCTTCTGGGAAGGGAAACTGAAGTTCAGAGAGGCTGCAGGAGGCTCTGGGCCAGCGGGTCTCAGAATATACTTGTCCACCCTGTGCGTGTCCTCCAGCATCACCCTGCCCTTCTGTGTGGCTGATTTGGGGAGGAATCTATCTTACCTTCCCTCTCCCAAGCAGGAGCCCTTGCTTAAAGTTGGCTGGCTGACTTCTGTATGTCCCTGGCTCAGGATTGGGCCAGCAGTGAGGTTATGAGCATCTACCCACAGGCCCTGGTCAGAGTTCCTGGAAAGGACAGTCCACCTGCCTCTGGGATGGGGATATTAGGCCATCTTGGACCTGTAGATGGTCAGCCATTCCTGCCACAAGTGGAGACTGCCCGAGGATTAAGCTGCCATCAGAGAAAAGCTATCTGAGACCTACAAAGAAATACAGAGAGCCAAGGGTCCTCTTGGCCCCTGGATCCACCTGAGCCTGGAGCTCACTTTAAGTAGGGGTTCTGTCATATCAGCAATGCATTGCTCTTGCAGTCCATCCACAGAGATGGTTTTTGAGTGCAGCAGCTGGGTATGGCAGGGCTGCTGCGTCCTGCTCCACATCAGTCCTTCCTACGGCTTAAGGATGCAGTGGTCCTGGGGGAGCAATCTCCATTCTCCATATGCTTTTCCTGTCCTCCATTTACTGCTTCCCTTAAAATTGTTATCATTATTATTATTGCTATGACCTCCCTCGAGAGAGGTGTTTTTTCCCCCCGTCCTTACCGTCCCCCTTCTATTTGTCCTATCTGAGTATTCTTTTATGACCAAAAAGATACTGACTTTAATGCAAGGATAGACTGCCTACGGATGGCAGATGGGTCAGACCAGAGGGATCTGTCCAGCACCTGACACAGGTGGCTGCTCTGATTTACTTGCACTGAAGGAAAAAGACCAGTGTGGCCCACAGGTTCCAGGCTGTCTTCATTACAACCCAGTGACTGCCTGTTTGTTCCCGTATGTCTGTGGTCTTGCATGTGTGTATGTCTGTGTGTGTGTGTGTGTGTGTGTGTGTGTGTGTGTGATGAAGATCTCCCTCAAGGGGTTTCCTTCTGCGTCCTACCCTACACATTCAATAGGACTACAGTGCCACGCACTCATTGCTGAAATTATTTCACAGAAAGCATTGCTAATGCTGTTAGAAGGAATTCCAATAAAATGTTAAAGAAACAATAGGTAGCTTAAATGGAAAAGACAGACTAAGCACCTGCTTAGGCATGTGTAGGGACCAGGATTTGATTCCCGGCACCACATGCTGTGCTAGATCCACCCCCAGGGTGCACAGAGCCAGCCACCAAGCCCAGCATGGTGGTGCATGCATGTAGTTCCAGCACTGGGGAGGCTGAAATTAGGAAGATCACCAGGAGTCCAAACTGTGTAGTGAGACCCTGTACAAAATATATTAAAAGAAAAAAAAAGGGAGAAGAACACCAAAGTTTTGCTGAGTCTTGATTTCCTGATGTGAAAACCCAGGCTAGGATGAGTGTGGTCTCGCACACCTGTGATGCCAGAACTCGAAGGCTGAGGCAGGAGGATTGCCACAAGTGTGAAGCCAGCCTGAATTACATAGTCAGCTATTGTCTGAAAAAGAGAAAGAAAGAAAGAAAGAAAGAAAGAAAGAAAGAAAGAAAGAAAGAAAGAAGACGATGACCCAGGCTTCCATTTCCCTGCGGACTAACAGTGCTGTGGATGGAGAGCTGGTTTGTCTGTGTAATTCAGCTGGCAGGAGCACAAGAACGGGAGAAAAAATTCTAGGAATTAGACTGTCCTTGGTGAGCAGGACCCTGGCATGCTGGACAGTAGCATCGGCACTGTTATCCCATAGCTGTAGCATCCAGAATTTGGGTGCCAGAGGACACACTAACCGTGGAACCCTCAGCTGCTGCCCATGGAATTTCTCCCATAATGCCTAGCACCTGGGTAGTGTGTAGTCTCGGAAAGTCCTTGCCATGTCAGCATGTAACCACTGGACAATGAAGCCCTAGGCCTCCTCGGCTCTGCCCAGACTCTCAGCACCTCCTCCTCATCCTGCTGTACTCACTCCTGTGGAGCCCTTCATGCTGCTGGCCTTCACCTCACTACACCCAGGTAAACCAAGCCAGAGGCTCTGCTTTCTTCTGGGATTATTTCTGGCTTTCTTTTCTCTTCTTTTTTTTAAGATAGAATTTCCAAATTTGATGAGAAGTGTTATCCATACATCTAAGAAGCTCATATGTCAGAGGCACAAGATACATGAGGAAAACCACACCAAACACATCACAAAGTGCTCAAAAGTAGTGACAAATAGAAAATCTTAAAAGTAACCAAGGTAAAAGCATATCACTGAGAGGAACAGGAAGATCACCACAGATTTGTCTTTGAAACAATGTCCATTGGGTGATAGTGGAACAAAGTTTTACTGATTGAAAACCTTGTCTTGCAGAATCTTACACTCAATTAAAAGTTTTTTTTAAGGTGAGTTAAAGACTACTCAGACATTCAAAGGTGAAACAATTTATCACTGGCAAACCTGTATAATGAGAAATATTGAAGAAAGAGCTTCAGGTGGAAGCAAAGTGGTATAAGATATACATAGATATACACAAAAGAAAGGAAAGCCTCATAAATATTAAATATGGGACAATAGATACAAGTCGCATTTATTATTTAAGTCTCTTTAAAGGTAAGTGAGCTCTGGGCATGGTGGTATGAGGAGTTTAGCTAAGCCTGTTCCCCAGATGAACGTCTCTTATGACAACAGAATCAACAGTGCAGCCTTCTGATGTCTGCAGTTGATTAGGTGGCTTACTGATAATTGAGGAACACTTGTGGAACAAAATCTATGAATTTGGAAGGCCACTGGTGGCTTAGGCACTTGAGGGGTAAGCTGTCCCTACCCCTGACACTACTGCAGGCCAGTTATTCTCAAGGACCTGCAGGTGGAGTGGACAGCACACCTACTTTCACCAGCACCCCCAAATGGGAGAGGCTTTCCTAGTGTAATCAGTTTTAACCAACTTGTGTCATGATGCACACCATTTCAGCAGCCAGTGAAGATTATAGAATGGTCTCTATCTTAGCATTCTTAAGGATCCCCATGAACAGGGATGTCTGCTCTCCTCCTAACTACTGAACTGTAGGGAAGACCATGGAGCCTCATCTCCTGAGCTCTATGGAGTAGCAGAACTGTCCATGTGGCCTCAAGGGCATGTGGTGGCATGTGTCAATCCTACCTTTCCACTTCCTGGCATGGAAGAGCTATCTGAATGGATTCAGCAGTCAACTAACATTGGCAGACCCCAACTGGGTGGGCTCTAGGTATCAGAGATCTATTCTGGGTGATGAGGTGGCCAGATGGGGACCTGTTCCTCTTCTACCCTCTCTCATAGTTCTTGCTCCAAAGTGGGACGCAGGGTAACTCTGTGAAGAGTGAGTACCCCACTCTTGGTTGCTGGATAGCACAGGGCTCCTGACCAGAGGAGGGTCATAGCTAGCTCCACAAATTGGCAGCATTTTCTCGTATCCAGGGATCTTATTTCCTTTGGGTTAGATTGTGGAACAACTTATGCACTGAAGCATTATGGACAAAGATCAGCTTGCAATAGCTTCCTATGAGATCCACAGGGCAGGTGCGGGGAGTCTAGTGGGGAGATCCTGGAAGGATGATCCCAGCTAAAGCCAGTTCCCTCAGCTCCATTGGACTGTGTGGTCACTTGTGAGTCACCCCCTGAATAGAGATAGGGTGTGTCTTGGTTACTTTTCTCTCGTTCCTGGGACAAAATACCTGACACTCAAAATTAATGAAGGAAGGTTTATTTGGCTCACAGTTACTGGAGGTTTTAGTCCTTACTTGGCTGGCTCCCAGGCAGAGTAGCACATGGCAGAGAGTAGCCATTCATGGTGGCAGAAAAACAACAAAGAACAAAAGCCAAAAGGGAGGAGCAGTGCAGCTAACAAGCCTCTCTCCTGTCCTTATTTTGTTTTTAGGCTATCTGCACCAGGGTGGGTGTACACTCACACCCCTAATCCCAGCAGTGGGTCATGAATTAATCACAAACTCTAGTACAAACCTGTTCTATTGACTGCACGAAGCTTTGGGGGGACAACTAGACATAAACCATAACAAGGGGCTACCTGAGTATGGGCGAATCTACATGCACTCAGAGTGGACAAGATCTCCAGCTACACAGAGAGCTAACAGAAAGGGGGAAACACAATGGCTCCTGGGGCTCAGGCACAAACTCTGACCAATCAGTGGCTGGCCATTAAACTAGGCTAAGCCAATGATGATCCTTAGGATTGGTCTAAAGGTAAAAATAAAGTGGGATTATGAACAGGGACACAAAAACATAAACTGTGGGAAACATAGACTTCATTAGTTCAGACAAATCATTTAACAAAAGGACGAGGGAACAAACAAACAATAACAGCAGGCCCCTGGGTGCAGACAAGTACCCACATCTGCCACAGTATGCTATGTACAGTGGTTCAGATTTCAAGACAATATTATAAGATGCATCAGAAAATGAGAAAGTGTGACCCATATACAGGGAAAAGAAATGGCCCATAGAAAAGGACTTTGAGGGACCCAGATGTAGCACTTGGAAGACAAAGGCTTCAAAGAAAGGTACTAAAAATGTCAAAGAAGTAAAGGAAACCACGTTGAAAAAATTAAACAAAGACATGTTGACAATGACTCATAAAATTGGGACCATCAATAAAGAGAAATTATAAAAAGAACCACATGGAAATTCTGGAGTTGAAAGTAGAGTAACAAAAACAAAAATTCACCAGAGACAGTAGATCTGAGCAGCAGAAGGAAGAATCAGTGATCTTGAAGATAGCACAATAGTGATTATGGGAGCAGAAAGAAAAAGAGGGGAGAGAGGGAACAGAGCCAGGGAGGAAGCTGGGACCGCTGGGCACCAACTTCTGCATGAGCACAACGGACATGCGGGGGAAAAGGAGAAAAGCACTTGAAATAATGGTGGACACTGCCCTAATTTGATGAATACCAATCATCTACTTCCAAGAAGCACAATACATTTCGGGTAGTATAAATGAAGAAATCCGCACACAGACATATAATAGGCAAACTAGAAACCCAGAGATAAAAAGATGATCCCAAGAGCAGTGAGGGAACAATGATTTGGCATGAGCAAAGGCACCATGAAATCAGCAGCTGACTTCCCACTGGGCACAGCGAGCCCAGAAATCATGGGACACATGCTCAAGGTGCCAGGAGGAAAACCTGCAGATCAAGAGTCTTGTGCCCAGGAAAACTATTTTTCACAAAGGGAGGTGACATCAAGATACCCTAGGTCAACAAACAAAAAATAATGAGAGGATTTGCTGCTGGCAGGACTGCTTTAGGAGAAATGCTCAAACAAGACTTGAAGGCTAAGAGGAAGTGACAGCGGATAGTAATTTAAAGCCACACCAAAATACAAAGAGCTCTGGTAAAGGTGAACATGTAAAACAAGAGAATTCCATATTCCCTCTCTGTTTCTAAAAAGCAATTGCATTGAGTCTGTAACATGTAGAAACTTAATATACAATAACAACCAAAAGGAAAGAGGTGAAATGAAGCCAAAAGAAAAGATAATGGTGGAATCCATGAGAAAAGGAAGAGAATGAGAAGCAATAAAATGAATACACTTTTAAAAGCCCTTTAGAGATGTATTTTCTTCTCTTTGTCCCTGTAAAATGCATAGAATTATTCAAACAGTCATTATAACATGTATTTTATTGGGTGTAGGTATAACCATAGAACAAAAAGAGGGAAGAAATGGGCCCGCACAGAAGTAAAAGTTCTGGGGCTGGGGAGGTAGTTCAGCAGTATAAACACTTGCCTGACAAGTGAAAGAACCCAAGTTCAAACCCCAGTACTACATGCTGTGCCAGCCTGGAACCACAGGTGTGCTGTGCTGACCACCAAAACTGGGTGTGGTGGCACATGCCTGTAATCCCAGTGCCAGAGAGGCTCAGACAGAAGGCTCACTATGAGTCCAAGCTGCATAGTGAAACCCTGTACCAAATAAACAAATAAGTAATTAAAGAGAAGTAAAATTTCTATATCTTACTGGAAATAAATTAGCATAAATAGGAAGTAAAAGTTGATAAATTAAGGTGTGAATTATTAATGCTGGAGCAAAGACTAAAAATGCTATATATATACATACATATATATATATATATATATATTCAAAGGAATTAAAATGATACACTAGAAAATTATTATTAAATAGAAAACAAGGGGTAAAAGAGAAACTGATGAAACATACGAAAAAAAATAATCAAGATGGCAGGCAGCTCTAACCATACCAATCCTAATAATAAGATTATTAGGTTATTAGGATAATCCTAATAACCATACCAATCCTATGACAAGAAACCCGACAGAGAGGCTGTGGATTGTGAAGAAAGAACAGTAAAGATCAGCATGGGCTCATGACATGGTAATCAGAAAAACAGCATAAAACTAGATGAAGATTAATAAAGTTGTTAAACCTGTAGACAGACTGATCAGAAAGGGAAAAAGACACAAACATCCAAGCCAGAAACCAGAGAGGAGACATGTCTACAGACTCCATAGACCAACAGGAATAAGGTGAAGGTCCTATGTCTAAGCCTCTGTACCTAGGGGAAGAGCGCAGAGCCCACTGCTGAGGAAGCAGTGTCTCAGGAGCGCTGCGTCCATCAAGGACATCTCACTCACAGGGAAAGACTTTGCGGAACTCAGGCAAACCCACAAGGACCTGCACCAGTTCAAACCACCTTGGAAAAGAACAGCAAAGCCAGAAACTGATGGTGTGTGCTGCTACCAAGCGGTAGTAATCAGCAGAGTGTGTCAGCATAGAGACAGGCTCATGGGAGAGAGCAGGACCAAAGAGCAGGCTCGTATGTGTGACTATTGAGAGAAGAAAGGCCACACTGTGAACCTTTTGGACAACTGATATGGGAAAAATGACGTGGATCAGTCATCTATCAATTTATCTATCTTTATATCTATTGTCTGCCTAAACCTGTCATCTCTCTATCATTGCCTTCTATGTATTACCTATCTGAACTTGGATCCATTCATTATACCATATGCAAAAAGTAACTCAAAATAGATGGCAGACTTAAAAGCAAACTATAAAGCTCCTAAACATAGTAAAGAAAAAAGCTTTGGAACATTTAGGCAAAGATTTTTTTTTTTTAGCTATGACATCAAAAGCACAATACATAGAAGGAAAAAGTTGTTAAAGTGACTTTATCAAAAGTAAAATCTGCTCTTCAAATTAAGAAAATAAGAACACAAGTCAGGGGCCAGGGAAGTAGCTCAATGGCTTAAGCACCTGCCTGGCAAGCACAAGGTCGTCCTGATTTGGATCCCCAGCACCAAAACAAAAACAAAAACATCACAAGTCAAAGCCTGGAACAAAATCCTTGTAAGTCATAGCCAGGTGCTATGATGAACATGTGTAACCCCATCATTCTTGGAGGCTGAGGTAGGAGGATGGCAAGCTCAAGCTCAGTCTGGACAACTTAAGACCTAGTGAGACCTGGGCCTGGGAGATAGCACAGCGGCCTAAGTGCTGCCTGGCAGGCACAAGGTCTGAGCTTGATCTCCTGTCCAAAAAAAAAAAAAAAGGAGAGAGAGACTGAGTGGGACCTGTCTCAAAATAAAAAATGATAACCAAGAACTGGGGACATAACTCAATGCAAAGCCCCAGTTCCATTCCAAGTAGCAAAAAACCCACATTCAGAGTACCTACTTTCTCAAAACTCAGTAATAAAAACCCAACAAATTAAGAAAAAGAAATGAATATAATCCCATCACTCTGAGAGATTGAGGCAAGAAAAAAAGAAAAGGGGATATATAATGAGAAGAGATGGCAAATAAGCATATGAAAAATGTTCAACATCTCTGGTTATTAGAGATAAAAAGCTATACTGAAATATTAATACACATATATTAGAATGGTTAAAATTGGCTGGGGGGATAATTCAGAGATCTAAGCCACTTGCCTTGACAAGCACAAGGACTGGAGTTTGATCCCCCGTACCACATGCTATGGCAGCCCCAAAACCAGGGGTGTTGGTGCATGCCTGTAATTCCAGCCCTGGGAGGCTGAGACAGGAGGGATCACTATGAGTCCAAGCTGCATAGTGAGGTCCTATATGTCAAATGACTAAAGAAATGAAAAAAAAAAATTAAGAATGGTTAAAATTAAGAATGACCATATTAAATGGATAAGAAACAGAGAGACTGGAACTTCCCTACATTGTTGGTGGGAATGTAAAAAAAAAAAAAATTAAAAATACTTTGGGAAACACTTTGGCAGTTTCTCAAAAAGCTAAAAATAACATTAAATGTACACTTACGAGGGGACCCAACTATTTCACTGCTAGCACTCACCCAGGAGAAATGAAAACATGGATTCATACAAAGAGTTGTGCAATACAGTCCTAGCAACTTTATCTAAAATAGTCCCAAATCAGACAGAGCTCAAATGTCCAACTGGTGGAAGCATAAATGGATTCTAGGGTGTCCACACTTAGGAATGGCAACCCATCCGAGGGAGAAGTCAAAGTGCTCATGTGACTCAGCCAGCCACAGGGATGCCGTGTGGTTCCATTCCTATGAAATTCTGGTGAATTCAATGCAAGGGGCTGAGGGGCGTGCCCTTTGCTTGCCCATGGCAATGAGTTTGCAGGTGCATGTAATTTAGGCCAAACATCAGTTTTTATACATTCAAAATGTGCTATTTGTTGTCTGATGATTATACCTCAACAAAGTCATCTCTTTAAAGGATAAATGGGTACTTTAATGTGTCACTTTCTAATTATTGGGTTCCAAAGTCTGTCTCACTCTTCCAGCGCTGTGGCTGGGTGGAAAAGTGACGCAGACCACAAGGCAAGGACCAGGCACAGCCGAGCTCGGAAACATAGAGATCCGGGCCACAATCTGACCTCCGGTGTTGCTGAAGTTAGCCACATGTATAGGCAGGGTGAACCAACTCTGGGTGCTATACTTCTTTCTGTGATTCACGTCTGCTTCCCATCTTCCTGACTTTTGGGCTGGAAACATTTACACTGCAGGAATTAGCAGACCTGGAAGGCCTGGCAGAACCCATTCCCTAAGGGCTGGCCTTTGAGTGTTTGCCTGCATTGCCTTTGGTATCCCTGCACTGATCGATAGGTGCGGAGGGCCTGGGAGATGGGGTGGAAGGCTAGGAGATGTGCATGGGTCAAAGTGAGGCCAGTGGAACTCAGACATCTGATGTGGAGATGATCCTGGACTGGAGCTCCATCAGGCCCTATGATATCTACCCCAGCCCAATACACAGACCTAGGGAGCCCCTCTTCTACCTTCCTCCATACCCCTTTGGTCCTAGTCTCCTTGGACACCATGTACTTCTTGTCAGTTGTGAGTTTAATAGCTCTTTTTAAATTTTTTTTTTTTTTTTTAATATGGCCATCTCGGCCTGCCATGGCGGGGTGGGGCTAGCGCAGCATGTGGTGCCAGGGATCAAATCGTGGTCCTTGCGGTTGCCTAAGCTTGCCTAAGCAAGCACTTTAGACTGCTGAGCCATCTCACCGGCCCAGTTGTGAGAGTTTGAACAGGTCAAACCCTTGGAATTTCTCCACCTGCTGGGTGTTATGTTCTGTACACTGAGAACTCACTGGGGAGCTAGGTGCCTCCTCTCCCTGGAGCCCTATATGCTTCTATGATGAGATAAAGGTGGTGGTACCTAGAGTTCTGGTGTCTTTGGTTCATTAGAAGCACCTGTTTACTGGTGCTGGACCTATAGTACCCCAGCTTCTGCCCAGGGACTGACCATCCACCTATTCTACTCAGAGAATGCAGAACTCTGTGCCCAAGCTGAAAGGAGAGGAGATTGGGGTACAGACAGCTGTGGGAAGGGAGCCAAAAGGCAAACAGGTGTTTGGGCGAGGCCCCTCTCTTGCTTGCTTAGCCTTGGGAGCCGGGGGCCCCTCAAACTCATGGCATCCCCACATGTGTAACTGGAGCCTGCCCAGGCTCAGGGAGGCCAGCTCCAGCAGAAGACCAGGCCCTGCCAGGTACAGCCAGAGTGGCTCCCTGGGTGCTATGATGGATTCAGAGCAGGGCAGGAGGCAGAAGGACCAGCGCTGTCAGCTTGCCCTGTCCAGGGGGGAATGTGCAGTGGAGAACACCTTTGGCACCACAGCCTGCAGGCTTCGGTTTATGTCTGTGGCCTGTCCTCCTGCTCAGCCCAGGCCTCACTCACTCCTCCTAACCAGCCTGGCTGCACACTGACCTTGGCCTTACCACAGGCCTCCATGCATCCTTCTGGATAGCTGGGTCCTTTATTTTGAAGACTGCTCTGGTAGTACGTACCCAGAGAATCCTTTACAGATTCAGCCTCTGCCTGATTGTGAACTACCCAGCCCCACAGGATGGCATGGAGATAGCCCCAGCCAGCAGTGCATAGAGCGAGTCTGCTTGGCCTGCTGCCTGGATGACGGCAGCGTGCGTGGGTGGGTGTGCGCAGGTGAGTGTGAGCGTGTGTGGACCCCACCTTGGTCTACTGCTCCATGCCTCCTCTGCAGCAGCCCCCAGCCCTCCTGCCCCAGCCTGATTGCTGTACATCAAAAGCATCTGCTGTCTTGGGAACTTTATATAGCTTAAGCAGTGTCCTGTTCTGGACACATCCTTCTCCTAGACCTGTGCAGGGCTGGCTCCTTGTCACTCAGGTCTCAGGGGCCTGTCGCCTCCTGAAAGTCTTTCCCTGGCCCCATTCAGAAGCCCTGTCCAAACACGGACCCTGAGCCGAGCTTCGTTTCATCCTCATCCTGGCCCACATGGCCTGATCACCTCTTCAGATGCCTTTTCCTCTCCTAGTCCATCTCTCCCAGAGGGCACAGCCTTCCCAAGCCAGAACCCTGGCTGCTTGGCCCCCTACAATGGCCAGGGGCAAAGAATTTGTGGTTGTCGAATGAATAAGTGAAGAAACAGCCCTAGATTCACATCAGCCTTTTGTCCCAAACCCTCAATTGGTGCAGGAATATCTTCTTTATCTCTTCATTGTAGTAAAATCTATATGACACAAATTCACCATCTGAGGTGTTCAGACCAAGGGGATTAGGCAGAGCCACATTACTGTGTAGGCTTCATATATTTCTAGAAGGTCCCCATCCTTCCACATAGGTACCCTGTCTCCTGGATTCTCCTGCTCTCTGCCCTGGCAGATCTGATCCGCTGGATCATGGATCACAGGCCTTTTCCTGAAGTTCAGCCCTGATTGGCCATCCTGCCCACTGTGTGACCTCAGAGAAGTTGCTAAGCCTCTCTGTGTATGTAAAGGAGAGCAGCCACAGGATCTGCCCCTCAGAGGTGTTGAGCCAGGGATGTGTGATAGAAGGGCCAGCAGAGCTGGGGACCGGGCTCAGTGCTGGCCACTTGCCTTCTCCCCTTGTCACTATAAATGGCCCTGGTTAGGGCCAGCCAAATAACTCAGTGGGTTTAAGTGCCTGCAAGCAGGAGCACGGGCCTGGGGTGCCAGCCCAGCCCTGCATATTGAGAAGGCAATTGAGAGTGGGCGTGGTGGTACACACCAGTAATCTCAGCTCTTGGGAGGCTGTAAACAGGAGGATCACTGAGTTTGATCTAGTAGGAGACCCTGAACACCCTGTAAACTACTCTTCCCTAAAATACAAAAAAAGTCTTTGTTAAGTGGTCCTGGTTTCACCCTATCAGCTGTCCCTGGAGATTGACTGTGCACGGGATTTACAGGCTCAGAACAAGCTGAGTGGGTGAGGGAAAGATGGGGGAAGAGCTGAGGTCTGTGGACACAGTGTTTTTAACCAGTTCCTTCTCTCAGGTGGATCTCATGCTTGTAGGTGCCCTCTACATACTGCTGGCCTCCACGTGGGACAACAGGTGCAAGGTTTTCTGGGTAATTCTCTGTGGCCTTGTCTATTACCTGTTTTGCTTCCTGAGCTCACAGATGTGTTCCAAGGGGCAGCAGGAAGCATGTGTTGTCCAGGGTGGGTAAGTGTCTCTGGGTCTCTCTTTCCCTTTCCCTCTCCTCCTCCCTCCTCCTCCCCTCTCTTCCTCTTCCTCTCCTATTGTCTCTCTATCTCTATCCCTCCCTCCTTCTCTCTACTACAGGCATTAGATTCAGGGCCTTAGTGCTGACATATCTCTAGCCTTTTTAAATTTTTAAAAAATTTCGGGTAGCATCTCATTAAGCTGCTAAGTTGCCCAGGCTGGGTTTGAACTTGAAATTCTCCTGCATCTGCCTTCCAGTGTACCGTGATTATAGGCATGCACTGTGCTTGCTATGGGTGGCTCTTTTTAACTGGGACCCTGGGCCAGCCCTTTCTCTTGCCTTGGTGCCCTCACCTGATCCCTGTACCTAACTGTGTGGTTCTGAGGCAGAGTTTACAAACCCTCACCTGCCCATGGGACTCTGACAGGTGGCCCAGGTCATGCATGACACTCATTCAGCAGCCAAAGCTCTGACCAAGGAAGGAGATGAGCAGGATGGGACTGAGGGAGCCTCCTGAGATGAGTGGTATAGTGGTTTCTGCTGCCTCAGGAGGCCTAGGCCCACCTCAGCTCCACTGAGACCCTGGGGAGCAAGAGGAACTTTTCAGTCTGGGATCTAGGGTGAGAAGGAGCTTCTTAGGGCCACACAGCTTCTTAGGTCAGGAGCTGGGCTGTGGCACGGTGGTGGCAGTCACGGTGGCCTCTCCATTCTACATGAGCCCTTCTTCTTGACCCTCACCCCACCAGGGGCCCTGAACAATGTGCCCCACTCAGGGAAGGCTGCTCTTGGCAGATCTTAGAGCTGGAGACCCAGCTCCGACCTTAGCAAGACTCAACCTTCCAACCTCTGCCCAGAACTTGCTCAGAAATTGCTCAGAGACGCTGAATGGGTTCACACTCCATAGGTCACTATTACCCATGGGACCTGGAGGTGAGAAGGCACCAGGTGAATTCCTGCACCTGGCGGGGCCAGGGACCTGATGGCCGTTCAGAGTAACCTCATGTGACTGGTGATGGGCTATGTTCAGCTTGGAGGTTATCAGCTTTTGACTTTCCTGCCTCCCTTTCTGGGACTGTGCCCTATGGTGGCCTTTTAGCCTATTGACTTTGTCAGAAGATCTTTTTCTGAGGAATTCGGACTAGGACCCTTCTCTGCCTCATCCTCCAGTCTCTTACAGACTGAGGATCCTGGGATATGAAAGCCCTGTCCCTTCTCTGTACCAAGACCACTGTTGCGGGCAAAGTAGTGTCGCCCGAATTTGAGTGTTGAAGTCCCAACCTCCATGATTCTAGAATGTGACCATATCTAAAAATAGGACTGCTGCAGATGTAACTGGTTAAGATGAGGTCATATCAAAGCTGGGAAGACCCTAAGTCAATGTGACCTGGGTCCTTTCAGAGAGGGGAAGCCTGCATACCAGTGGTGGGGCATGTGGGTCCACTCGGCACATCCCTGAAGAGAGAGGGTGACACAAGCTTGGGGGCCCGCTCACTCATGGAGTGGGACTCACTGGGCAGGGTGGGGGAGCACAGGGCCAGAAGCCCACCTTTGAGGCTGGCACGTGTGGGAGCCTCCACTGAACACCTCTGGCTCTAATTTCAAGAAGTTCTGCGATTGGCAATGCTTCCTCCTGAGCCACGCTTTCCAAAGACGCTTATCTCAACCCAGTCCAGGACCGCCCAGGGCTGAGACAGCTGCCAGCCCACGAGCCCTGGCCTCCTTCCAGGTTGTTACCTTGGAGAAAACCTGGGGCTCCAGGCAGGAACCACCAGCCAACAGACTTCCTCCCTTTCCTGGCCAGGCAGCTGGACAATGAGCCCTCCTCCCAGGAGGGTCCTGGGGGTCATGGGCCTCTTACTGGTCCTGGAGGTCATCAGCTTCTTACTGTATCAAACCAGGGTGGGGACCAGCCAAAAACATGAGCAGCTACATTTGCTAGGCATCCAGAACTGGGCTCCCCGAGTCATAGGCCAGACACTATGTTCTGGGTGCCACTACCCCAGGCTGCACAGGGACAGGGAGCTGCTGACCCAGGTCCTGCTGTGGCCTGTGTGGTGTTGCATGGAGCTCACTTCACAGATGAGAGTTGAAGTCCTGAAAATTTTCATGGATTTCCTGCCTCAGTGGCGACAGGAGAGTCATCTGCGGCCTGGGGGCCACCTCAGCTCCCATTGGCCATCTCAGAGACGTGGGCAAAGGAGGCTGAGCTGCACTAGGCCACTGAGGCAGATGGGTCTGTCTCTCCAACAGTACTGCTGGTAGTGTCCTGAGGTGGCTCAGTCCACAAAACCCAAGTCTGCCATGACTTTACCTAGGATGAACGGCCTTTTCTACGACCAGGGCCCACAGCTGTGGGCATGCTGTCCTGCCCACAGAGGCCCATGGGACCATAGGAAGGACCAAGGTCAGGATGATGTCAGAGTCATAGGTGGCATGTGCTGTGCAGGCTCTGGGCTGGGGTGCTCTGAGGATCCTGGTCAGGAAGCCCAGTCAGCCCCTCCTCTCTAGATCTTGGTGTTTGCATTATTGTTTTCTGTTGCTATTAACACCCACTCAGTAAGTTATAAAGAGAAGTTTATTTTGGCTCATGGTTCTGCAGGTCCAAGGTCGAGGGGCCACGTCTTGATGGCCTTCCCCAGGGCAGAGTCCTAAGGTAGTACAGGGTGTCACATGGCCGGAGACAAGGCATGTGTGCGTGTGCGTGTGCATGTATTGTGTGTGTGTGTGTGTGTGTGTGTGTGTGTGTTCTGGTCTCTCTCATCTCACAGAGCCACCAGAACGCAGTCATGCGGCGGTATGTGGTGACCTTACAGAATCCCAGGCACTGCCAGAGGCAGCCCTTACATATGATGGGATTAATGTTCCTCTTGACGCCTCACCCTGGGGATTGGATTCCAATTCCTGAGGTCTGGTCTCAGGCAAGCCCAAGTCTCCATGAGAAGTCTGCAGAGAGGACAGACTCTTCCTGAGGTGAAGTTGTTTTTATAGCTTAGATCCAAGTTCTAGCGTGAATGAAGGCTGCAGACCAGAGATCAATGGCCTTTGCAGGGGACACTTGCATCGACGTGGGCTTTCCTGAGCGGAAAATAAATCAATGAAGATGCTGGCTGTGGTTACGGATTGTGCCCTGTGTTCTGAGAGTGTGATTTCCCCACTTACTTTCCCCTGTGAATGAATGAGGCGCTGTTGCTGCCCCATTTCACGGAAGAGAAGCTGAGGCTCCAAGAAGCTACTTGCTCAAGGTGACATTGCTAGCAGCAGGGTGCTGGGCTCCACCAGGGCTAAGTGGCTCCCTTGCTGCCACAGGAGACAAAACAGCTGCCCAGAGTGGGCACTTCGTGCTTTCCTCTGACCATGCTGACACCCTTGGCTCCAAGCTGGTAGAGGGAGAGTCCATGGGGGCTAGTGAGTGAGCAGGCCAGCATGGGAGGCCTCTAGTGAGCCTGGGGAGGAGGAGGAGGAGGGTCTGTGTGTCTGTCTTGGGGGCTCTATTCTCACCCCACACCCCTGGAGTAGGGGCCTACTTGACCTGCTTCTAGTCCTCTGCACCCTCAGTTTTTCTGCCGAGTTGGTTCCCGCTCAGTCTTGTGCTATGAGTCCCTAGCCAGCTCTTTCTGTTGCCCAGCCTCCTTGTATATGGTGTCCTCCCCAAGAGCAGGGAGTGGGCTGGTATAAGTCCTGTGACAGTGACATCCCTTCCCCAGGTGCAGGGATTCCACCTACTTTTCCATCTTTTACCCAGGGTCCTCCTGGGAACTAGGCTGAGATTCTTAGCCCATGTTGCAGAGAATGAAACTGAGGCCCAGAGTAGGGAATTCTGGGTCAGGCAGGGCCCCATGCAGGCCTGGGCATGGCTGAGAAGGACACTTCATTCAAGATTAAAGTACTGAGCTTGGCCAGGGCCAGGCCACCTCCAGGAAGCAGTGAGGCCAGGACTCTGGGCACAACTAGGGGAAGCCCAGGTGGGCCCAGATCCAATAAAAGACAACTTCCCAGCTGTGCTCTGCATCCAAGGCTCAATGCCTTTCCACAGGCTGCCCGACAATGTGGTCTCTCCCTATTCCTGCAGATGTGCAGGGCCAGCGCTAAGCCCAGCTTCGGGGACAGACAGGCAGGGTACCTCCTGTACAGCACTTGCGCTGTGACGCTTTGGACCCTAGTCAAATAAAATGCCAGGGCACTGCAGCCAAAATACTTGGCTGATCAGGGAGGTGGTAGGGAGGAGGCTGTCAAGGAAGGGGGGAACACTCCGGGCCAGTGCAGTCCATCCAGTAGACTGCTGGCCACCGTGGGAGTTCTGGGTGAGAGTGAGCTGTCCAACAGAGCACCTCAAACACCCGAGGGCCTCATCTTCACTGTTTTGAGCTTTAATCCATTTAAGTTTCAATAGCCCCCTGTAGTGGTTCCCATCATGGGTAGCATGTTAATCTCAACCAGGGAGTCTGTGAGGAGTAAGGATATAGGGGCTGGCAGGTCCCGGAGAAGCCTGGGGAAGGTAGTTGGGTGGTGGTGGAGGCGCATGGAGCAGGATGGCCAGGAGCTCTTTCTGATTCTTTGGGAGGCATTTCTGGTCACCTCAGATCCAGCTGTGGTTCTGTGATGGTTCATTATGCAGGGTGAGGGGAAGAGGTGCTCAGCCGACCCTGGTGCTTTGGCAGCTGACTGACCTAGTCCAGAGAACACAGACTGATGGTCTGTGATGAGCTGGACAAGAGAAACCTGCCTCTGGTGGGCGATTTGGACTTTCTTGCCGGCAAGCTGTCCCATGGTGCAAGATCAGATTCTCCCTGAAAGCTGAGACGTAAGAGAATGCAACTGGGCCAGAGGTACAGATGGAGTAGAGTCCTCTAAGAAAATGCAGCCCATGGCAAGGCCAGGGGGCAGCTCTGGACGTCAGCCTCTGCTCAAAGCCCACCCTGAGCTGGGTCACCTCTCGATGACAGTTGGGGTGCGGTGGACTTTGTGCCTCTGAAAGTGAATCACACAAGGCAAATGCTCAGCCCTGGGGCCCTTCATGAGGCTTGGTGTGGAAGTGTCTACTGTGAGCTGGCCAGGGCCCACATGGGGAGTGACATGAAGAGGGCCATGGCTAGCTAGGCTCAGGCCCCACCCTGCCCTCCTCCTGCACCCAGACCGCAGCCTGATCTCCCAAGGGCCATGGCAGGCTCATCACTGCATCAGCCCCAGTACAAAGGGATGAGGACTCTCCTTGTCAGGTTGACTCCAGCAATGGGTGAGCACACAAGCAATGATTAGCAAGAGAAATCCCTGCACTCCACCCTCAGCTCTCCTCTGCAGAGTTGGCAGCCTCCATAGCCTTCTCCTGGTGCCTCATGCAGGGCAAATGCATAGTAGGTACCCAGGAAACACTACCATCTGCCTTTTGATTTCCTTCCATCTGTACTCCCCCATCCACCCACCCATTCATTCATTTATGTCCCCTCCACCCTCCATCTACTGACCCATACATTTCTTCACCCATCTATCCATCCACCCACCCACTCATGTGTCCGTCTAACCATCTACTGACTCCCCACTTACCCCCTCCCAACTCACTCATTCACCCATTCACCCATCCATCTACTCATCTAACCACTCACCCACCTATCCTCATAACCTCTGGGTATACTTGTGCCACTGCATTTTATGAGGTGCCCCAATAACAGGCTAATAGGTCCATTGCTTTGACAAGAAAAGTGAGGCTCAGGGAGGAACAAACTTGGCAAGGCCACACAGGTCTTTGGATTCCAGACTCTAAGTGCCTTCTGCTCTTATCAGGAGAACTGATGCACACTCCATTTCCCACTGACCTATTGTCCCCTGGGGGCAAGCCTAGTGTCTCAGGCCTCCACTCTGTGGTGTCCTTGTGTCCTCACAGCCTGAGCACTGGGCTGGTTTCAGAGCAGACAGGAGACAAGGACCCCTTCTCCCTAGGGGTCCTGCCCCAACCTGCAGGGAAGACAGCTGCCAGATGGTGCAGGGCGGATGTGAAGCCAGGAATTCCTGGGACGCGTCAAGAGAGGGGTGGGCTAGGCCGGCGGCAGTGATGGGGGCACGCGGGGAGTGGGCTGACGGCTGGCATGTCCCAGCTCGCAAGGCGGGTATCTGGCCAGGCTACCTCCCTCCACCTCCGGCAAGCTGCCTCCTGTCTGCGCTTCCTTCCTCCCCTGCCCTGTGTGCAGTGGGGGAGCCCTTTGGCCCTGCCTCCTGTCCCAAACTCCCCCTCTCATTTCCAGCTAGAAATAAAGAAGAGATTCTTCCTGCAAGGCTGCTGGCCTCAGCCAGGTACCAGCCTCCCTCGGGGCGCAGGCTCAGCAGCCTGGGCAGCTCCTGCCTTCCTGGGTTTCCGGAGCCCTAAAGTCCATTGAGAGCCCTGCTGCCCATGGCTAGGTGTCCTCCTCCATCATGACACTGGTGATGGAGGATGGCACAACTTCTGTCATTCAGTCATACACACACTCCTGAGGGTCTAGCTCCCTAGTCCCCCAGTCCCCATGCCTGGGCTGGTCATCCTCTGTCCCCTCTGTCTGCCCTTATTTCAAAGCCACTTCCTCTGAGAAGACTAGAATCTGGTTGGCAGGCCTAGAAAGCTCTAGAAGAGTAGTAGAGTGTCAGATGAAAATAGCTAGGGGTCAGAAAGGAAGAGGTACATGTTGGAAGTCTCCAAGGAACCCCATGTTACTAATAACCTCCCAGGCAAGCGTGTTAGTGGCTCCCCGGCAGCTCCAGGCACAGTGCTGTGACTTGGAAGCCCGTCCTCTGGCCACCCATGGGATCTGGCCTCCCCTCCCTCTCCCCTCCTAGTTAGCCCCTTTCTCACGAGGGAAAAAACGGAAGGTTGCTGCCTCCTGGTCCTCTTTTCCTCTTCTGCTTCAGCTTTCCTGCAGCCGAGGAAGTGATTTCCAGGCAGCAGCGTGATGATAGCTGGTGACCTGGGAATGAACTTGGCCTCTCTGTCATCGCAGGCCACCTTTCAGTTCCAGGGCTCCTTCCTGAGTACAGCACGTGGGGAGGTGAGATGTGGCCCACATGGCCTCTGCTGCCACATGGTCCTCAGTTTTCCCAACTACGGGGGTGGTGGGCAAGGCCAGCTGGCCTCCTGGACCCCACCCAGCTGAGGCATGAAGAGGTCACTGGTACCACACACTGGCTGTCTTGGGCTCCGAGGTCAACTTCTGGCCACCTTTGTGCTGCAGCATGGTTGAACCTTCCTAAGCAGACACAGACCCTGGATCAGGGGGTGTGTGGGCTGCTGGCAGCCAGCTCTGGGCTCAGACCTAGGTTAAGGGCTAGGTGATGTCTCGGTCTGTGGGGGCCATGAGAGCTTCTGCCCAACTTGGCATCCTCCAGTCTGTTTGTTCCACTATATGCTCTGTCATACCGGGTCATCAAGGCTTCTGGGGACTGATACTACATAGTGTCATGCAGATCTGGCCACACACACATCAATACTTTTTTTTTTTTAATGTGCTTTTGAGACAGTGTCTCACTATGCAGCTCAGGCTGGCCTTGAGCTCAATTTGTAGCTCAGGCTGGTCTCAAACTTGGAATGATCCTCCTGCTTCAGCCTCTCAAATGCTGGTCTTACAGGCATGCGACACCATGCTTGGCTTATCACTGCTATCTGCTGTGGCTCATCAACGTTATCCATGACTGTGCAGCATCTATTCCAGCTAAACTAGGAGACCACATAAAGTCTGTGTGCCCACTGGTAAAACTGAACAGATATCCTGGTTCCCCTAAAACCACAGCTCTGGACAGAACTGGAGGAGGCTGGTGTATCCCTCTCACTCTGGCCTTCCCTGCTCTGCACTGGGCTCCACCCACAGAAAGACACCCTACCTGGCTCAGGCATCACCCCTGCTCTGTGGAGGAGCTGGCCTCTTACACTAGCTGCAGTGTCTGGGCATGGTCAGGGCATGGGCCCTGAGAGGAGCTGAGCTTGGACTTGGAGTGACTTGTTTCTGTGCCTTTCTCTCCCAGATTGTGAGTTTCTTGTCCCCATCATCCAAGCCCCATGGGACTCCAGCACTGGCAGAAGCTGCCCACTGGAAGGGACAGGGGGTGGTGAGTGCACAGAGCAGAATAGGGGGTTTGTGTGCCTCTGGCCTAGCCCAGTGGGTCCCAGATGACTGCAGGCCAGAGAGGAAGAGGAAGGTGTGAAACATCACAGAGCGGAGTGGCTGCTGGGAGATCTGTGGCAAGACTCCAGTAGCTCAGAATTTTCCTGAGAGAAAATGCACTCCTGAGAAGCAGCTGGGTAAGATGTGTCCCAGGGGAGGCCTTCCTAGGTGGAGGGTGGCTGAGGCCTGCCACCATCCCCAGGTGCCTGTCATTCCTTTTGCCTGAGAGAAGAGTAGCCGTGTGCCAGCTCCTTCATTCATTTCTTTCTCGCTCTGTCCTCGGGTCATAGAGCTCAGACCTTTAACTTCCAGAAGCCTCAACTGGGACTGTTTTTCCAGACTGCTTTGCTGAGTTCCCACACTGGCTGAGAGACCAGAGGTCCAGCCCCCTAGGGACACAGGGCGCCTGGTCCCAAGCCAGATGCTCCAAGTTGAGCTGCTGGGCTCCTTGCTTTCCCAGTGGCCACGAACCTTGCCTCAGGTGGGCAGCAAGGCCTCTGCTCTCAGGGCCACTGCTGCCAGGCTGGCCCTGGACACAAGTGCCGAAGGTCTGAGGGAAGCAAAACCTCAGGATCTGAATCCTGGAGAGGGCGTCATCCACAGCCCAGATTCAGATCAAAGTGTCGGAACATGGGCAGCCCAGGAGTCTCCATCCCCACAACAGAGCTGTGGCAGGCTGGTGGCAGAGCACAAAGGGCCCCCATGGTGCCGCACTGCATTCCCTAGCTCTGGGGAAGGCCTTGAGGCCCAGGGAGGGGGAGTGCATTCCTGTGACTGCTGTCCCCCCTGCAGAACCACTGGTCACACATGAGACAGCGGGTTAAGAATTTCCTTTTCTATTTTTACTGTAAAATTTGCACTGGCAGAAAGCGTTTGGTTTGAGGGGGGGAAAAGCTCTTTTTAGAGCAGCTTGGCTGCAGATGAAAGGGTGGTCGGCCAGCGGGCCTGAGAGGGCCGCTGAGCGCCTTCACGGCCCTTTGGCTGAGAGGCTGATAAGGAGTCAAAAAGCTCATTATCACCTGTTTTTATTATACCAGTTAACCATTAAGAAAGGAGTGGAGGGGGGCCTGGGCAGCTTGTTGAGGGCTGGCTGTCTACTCTTTGAGAATCCTGTACCTTAGTCCCAGGCTTGGTGGCTGGATGGGGGTGGGGAGAGGCTGGAGCCAGGCTGAGTCCTGGTGTGCATGGGCTTCTCTGCCTTGTGGGTGGACAGAATGTGGATGGATGGGCCAGCCATGCCCATTGGTGCCTGGCACCTTCTGAGGCTGAGCCTCTTCTGTGGGCCAGCCCTAGCTTCCAGGCTAAAGCTGCTCTTCCACTGTAGGAAAGTTGTTGAGCTTCTGGGAAAGTTCCTGATGCACCTGTCATGCAAGTTCTTGAGTACCTGTCCCCATGGGTCCCTAAGGCTCATCCCACAGATGTGTCAGGGTGTACAGAGCCTTCCTGGGAAGCAGCTTCCGGGATATGCAGACACCTTGGGCAGCAGGAGGCGCATACCTTGTGGAGGGCCTGAGCCTTGGCTTGGAGGTGCTGGCCCTGAGGCCTGGCTGGGGAAAAGCCACCTTGATGGTGATGAGAGACGTACTTACAGCAGAGGCCCTGTTGGTTCTTGCTCAAGGGAGTCTCAGGCATCCCGGACAGTGCCTTGGTGACCAGGCTTCTCCTTCTAAGAGGTGTCCACTACCAAGTTCCTCCTGCTCTCTCAGACGTGTGTGCCCTGTGGTGAGTGAGCAAAACAATGGGCAGAGGAAGACAAAGCTGTGCCTCCCTATATTTGGCAGAACTCTGCCCGAGCCCTGAGTGCAGTCTCCGAACAGTGAGCTGTGGAGTGAACAGCATTCGTGCGAACTGCACTGACAGCTGCTGAATGGCGGGTGAGTTGTGTTCACAGCACTCCCACGTGCCCATGGGTGCACATGTGTGCTCATGCGTGTGTGCCTATATGCATGCTCACACTGTATAGGAATTGCTTCCCATGTCCCCGGCCCTTAGCAGTTTCCAAGCCCCAGGCACAAGGTCCCAGGAGCCCAGTAGAGGGTACCCTAGCGGGTGCGACAAACCCGGGTGAAGCCCAGGCAGGGAGTTCTGCCCAACCCTGCTGAGTGCTCTAAAGCCAGTCGCTGTGCGTCCTCTGCAGGAGGCCACATCCCCAGGCTGCTGCTCATCTGCGGCTCCAAGATGTGAACACTGCTGCTTTGGTCACAGCTGGACCCTGTGCCCCTCTACCCCTGCACGTCCTTCAGCTCTGGAAAATTTCTTGAAATTCTAAAAATAATTTCCTTCTCTTCATTTTCTCTATTCTTTTTTCCCTTGCCCCCAACTCCCATTTGTACTCTGACTGGGCCTCCTGACCTCAGTTCATAAAATCTTTTCTCTCCAATTTTCTATCACTGTGCCGTGGAGCTGCACTTCCTGAAAGATTTATTCAGCTTTATTGTTCAGACCTTCTCGTCTACTTTCTGCAGAGTTTCTCCCCCTCCTTTTCTGCCTCCGTGGTGCTGGGGATGGAACCCAGGCCATGAGGATGCTGGACAAGTGTCTACCACTGAGCTGCCCCCCAGCCTGAGTCTTTTCTCACAGTTCAGTTCTGCACCCCACAGCTCTCTGTTCTTTTTTAGTAGCATCCGCTATGGTGCTACAACTGTGACTGTTGGCTCCTGAGGTCAGTCCTGCCCCCACCTATCTTTTATGATAAACTCCTGCCCCTGTCTGTGCCAAGTATGGCTTGGTCTCTGTCCAGGAAGCTTGGCTCCCCAGTCCCTGCCAGGGACCAGGATCTCTGCCCTGAGGCTTGAGGGTCCTTGTCTTGGGGTGTTGCTCTGTGGTTAGCTGAGTTTGTGAGGGTCAGGCGCAGAGTGGAGCCCTGGGCCCAGGGAGCTGTTGGGAAGCCAAGGTTCTGTGCTCACACAGCTATAGGTGACCTTTGCTCGCCATTACCCTCTGTGGCCTCTGCAGAACCTGTGGAAAGGGGTGACTGGGAGGGAGCTGATGGGGGCAGAGCTGGTGTGGCCTGAGTCTGCTCAGCGCTTGAGGCCCTTTGCCCCAGCAAGGGTGGCCTCCTGTGGGTTCTGCGAGCGCATCTGGCTACTTCTGGTTCATAGCACTACTAGTGACCAGCTTCCTTGGCTGTCCCTGCCCCTGGCCTGCAGGCATGGCCTCTTGGCCGTGTGGTGGGAATTGCGCCAGCCAGCACCCCATCTGTCTCTGTTCTCTACCTGGAGCCTGCATTGCTGTATGGCTTCCTGAAAGTCTTCTTTAAACAAAGAGTCTATTTATCACGTATTTAATAGGAGTGTGTGGTGAACGCCCAGGTGGGCTCTGTGTCCAGGTGGGCCTGGGTGGGATCCAGAATCAGCCGCTTTATAACCTGTATGACCTTGGCGGCCTCCGCTTCTCTCAGCCGTGTTTCCTTATCTGTGTAGAGGGAGTGAAATTCCCACCTGGCCAGGTTGTTGTGGGGCTCAGATGAGATAACGTGTCATAAAGTGCCCGCTGAGGGCTGGCACACGGCTGGTGTGCAGAGAGAGTGGCCTTTGTGTGACTGTTTGTGTAGGTGTCTTACCTGCCAGCACATGGTGCTCTGCGGTCCCTGTCACCAGCCTGGGCCAGCCCTGGGCTTTGTGGACACTTCTGTGAGTTCAGCACCCGTGCCTGGGTTGCCTGTCTATTCTTAGGGATGGTGTGCAGGGCTGGGCGGGTCCCAGGAATGCTATCCATCTCCTCAGCCCTGGGGGAGCCCCGATCTTCCGCCTGTGACAGGCCACCTGCAGCCTGCAGAGGCTGCCCGGGGATGGGTTGTCAGCACCGGGAGGGGCCGCCTGGCCCTGCAAGACCGGGCCTGTGCCTGAACCACATCCGGAATTCCACAGGAGCAGCTACTTTGCGGGCTCCTGTCTGCTCTTGTCCAGGAATGTCCCGCCCTCTAAAGCCGCTGCTCTTCAGGGGCCCTTTTCTGAGTCTCCGCTTTGTGACATGAGGTCTGGGAGCAATAATGATACATGGCATGTGACCAGCTGCCCTTAGAGAGCACAGCCTGGGTGGTGCCTCCCAAATCCTGGTGGAGCTTGCTTGGTGAAAACAGATAGAGTGGTTTACTGTTCTACTCACTGAGCAACAGAAGTTGTGAGACCCACAGCCCACAGCCAGCAGAGACCCCTCGAGCTTCCAGCTGCAAAAGTGGGCTACTGGGAGCAGACCAATCCCAGACATGCAAGAAGGCGCTGCTGGTGCCTCTGGCCAAGGCAGAGGCCTGCTGAGCCCCCAGAGTGGCTTGCGCTTGTCACCTCCAGGTGACATGTGACTAGGCTGTCAGCACTAGGAGGGCTGCCTGGCCCTGCAAGACCTTGTTCCATTTCATTCTTTTCTCCTGATGCCTGGAGGGATACCCCAATCCCACTGGGCAGTAGGCAGAGAAACCAGGGTCTGCCAGACACTGGAGAGAGGAGTAGGTAGGGGTGGGGTGAGGGTTCTCAGATGTGGGTATCCTCAGCCCTCCTGGAGGCAGAGGAAGCTCCTACTTAGTGGCTCCAGAGGGAGGCCTTGTGTCCCTGTGCTGCTGTGGCTCTGGTGGCTGGAACTGCTTCCTGGGAAAGTGCTCTGAGGCAATGAGTGAGGGACAAGGCATAGAGCCCACCGTGGTCCTCTCTCCATGGGACTGGACACAGCCCCACTCAGATTAGGCATCTCATCCCAGGCTTCTCTGGCCCTGGCTCTGCCTCAGTTTCTCCACCTCTCAACAAAGTGACTCTACTGTGCCTTTTCTTCTTGGAGCCAGTGCCCCATCTCTTACTGCTGCCCACCTGGGCATAGCTGCCCCTGAGGCTGCACCGGTGTGCCCAGCTGACCATGTTGGTCTGTGGACATAGCCAACCTGCCCTGGGAACCATCCCTGCCCTGCCCTCCCTCCCCTTCCCCAGCTTGAAACCCCCACCCACCATCTGCTGGTGTCAGACTGAAGCCTCACATCACCAGGAACCATTAAGAATACAGATTCTGGGGCACCCATACCTCTAGGAAATCCTGAGGTGCTTGGGTAGAACCAGAATCCCTCCACAGAGGGCAGATGGGGCCCAGGAAGGCTGAAGGACCAGGTTGCTGCGGAAGCAGCCTAGCCAGAGGAGCCACACTGGAAAGGGAAAGTTTGTCTACCTAGTCTCTAGGAGCCTGAGCCTCGCCCTGCAAGCTGCGGGGTTGATGCTCATTTTACAGATGGGAAAATTAAGACTTCTAGAGACCAAGGATTTCCATGAGCTCCAACCTGGATAAGGCTGAGACAATCTTGGCATCACCAAGCTTCCGGGAAAGTTAAAACTTGATGGAAATGAATGAGTCTTGCTACTGTGTTTTTCTAAGCTTAGTAGATCAAGATAAACATTTATCTAAGTCGAAATGCAAAGCTTTTGTGCTCTGGGAACTCATAGGCAAGGCGAAAAGACAAATAGGCATAAGATCTGCAACAGCTAGACAAGGAAGCAACGCTACAGTTACATGGAAAATATGCAAAAAGATGATTAAAAAGCAATGCTGGGACCACAGTAAATAAAGAGGACCAGGACGGGAAGAGACACTCCAGGAAATCCTCTCTCTCTCTCTCTCTCTCTCTCTCTCTCTCCCTCTCTCTCTCTCTCTCTCTCTCTCTCTCTCTCTCTCTCTCTGTTGGTTTGGAACCCAGGGCTTCACACACAATTAGCAAATGCCCACCACTGACCTGCACTTTCAGAGGCAGAAAATAAAGGGAACAGATAATAGCAGAGGCAGCCTTCACTCACAGCCACAAAGCAGATGAGGCATTCCAAGGGACAGGCAGGGGCTACATGAACCATACCCTGGGCAGGATGCACTGCTGTCCCTGTCCCAGTCTGATGCTAACCTTGAGACCTCAATCACCCCATGTGCATAATGGGCCCACAAAGTCTGATAATCACTGGGGAGGCTCAACACTGCCCCAGCTCAACATACTTGGGGCACCACAGGCAGAGCTCGTCACAGGTCCACTCGCTAGCTGGCTGACCATGACACTGCTGCAAGCCTACATGAACCAAGAGCGCTGTGATTCACCATGTTTAAGAACCCTGGAGCTGCTGTGGGCACCAGAGAAGCGTCTAGGAAGGCACTGCCAGTTTGGGTGGGACCTGGGCTCTGTAGGTTGCCCTGCCCTCATTTCTGGCTGTGCGCAAGTCATTTTTCACTGGGAGTGACACATTGGATGGTGTGAACTTCCCAAGTGAAGGTGCACAAGATGTGAGGTGCAGCCACACCCAGGACACCAGTGGCTGTGCATGGGCCTCTCGCTGCCACACCTGCTGGCTCCTGTCGCTCTCAGTCGGACTGCCTGTTTCCAGATGCAGCCTGGTGTGGGCTCTGCTCCACCTGCCCCTGCCACTCAGTGTGAGGCTTGAATCTGTAGTCTGTTCTTTTCTGGAATGGCTGAATACCTGTGGTGCGCTGGAGCTGGAGGGGCATTGGCAGTGGTCAGCTTTCGGTGTCGAAGTAATGAAGACTCGGACCTGACCTCTGCCGCCAGTTGACCCTTGACCCCATCTACCTGGGCTGCCCTGGGGTGGAGCTGCCTGGCCATCGAGGTCACCGTGGTGAGCACATTGGCTTGGAGTCTCAGAAGCCATGCAGAAGAGTGGCCATCAAAACTGGATCTTCTGTATTTAAAATGAAAAATCTTCCTATGAAGAAAACCCCAGGTTGCCAGGTGTGGTGGTGCACACCTATAATCCCAGCACCTGGGAGGCTGAGGCAGGAGGATCAGTGCAAGGTCAAGACCAGCCTGGGCTACAAAAGTGAGCTCACGGCCAGCCTGAACTGCATAGCGAGACCCTGTCTCAAAAAGACAAAAAAGAAAACCCCAGGTTCACACGCTTCCACTGGAAATTTTTATCAATACACTCAAGAAACCTAATGCTACCCTTAATTCTTATAGCAAGCAGCCAAGCAGGAAATGCTTCCACAGCATTATAAGAAGCTAATCAGCCCTTGATGACAGAACCCGTCACCAACAGGACCCGGAAGGAAGATGACAATTCCCCAAAGACACCAACGAAGGGTTATTCATTGTGACCAAGTTGAGTTTATTCCAGAACCAAAAGTGGTAGAGTGCCACCAATAAAGTAACACCAACTTCCACAGTAATGTCTTAGGCTCATTTTAATAGAACAGAAAAAAAAATATAAAATGTAATGTCCATTCAGGAAAGACAGTTCCACCAGGAGCAGAGGAGCCTTCCTGACATGACAAAAAGTTTGACAAACCCCACAGCCCACCAAAGCTCCACCTTGAGGTTGGGGCCTGGGCCATCTGCCACACCACCCCTGAGGGGCTGAGTCCCAGCTGTTGGCCAGAAGGAGAGGGAAAGGTACCAGGGCTGCAGGGCAGAGGTAACACAGAGGGTCACAGAGGATGATGTTCTGTGTGTGAAGGCTGGGTGCTAGGTAGATCATGCAAAGTAATAAGGGATTCAGGAAACTAACTGAATCTCAATAAGATCCAGATACATGGAGCAATGAATATTTCTGTCCCTCCAGGTGCCTGTGACCAAAACAATGGCTCTCCATCAAATCATGGGGTTTCACACATCCCCACCCAAATTTCTAGTCTGTCCTTTTTATTTTTATTTATTTTTTTTAGGGAAGGGTCTAAGCCCTTTTTTGAGGGGTGGATTGTGACAAACTGATTCTGAAGATCCCAGCCTGTCCCTGTCCCAGCCTGGTGCTAACCTTGAGGCCTCAATCACCCCATGTGTATAATGGGCCCACAAAGTCTGATTATCACTGGGGAGGCAGAGTGGTCCCAGCTCAACATACTTGGGGTCACCAAAGGCAGAGCTCGTCACAGGTCCCCTCACTAGCTGCCTGACCATGACACTGCTGCAATCCTACATGAACCAAGAGCGCAGTGATTCGCCATGTTTAAGAACCCTGGAGCTGCTGTGGGCACCAGAGAAGCGTCTAGGAAGGCACTGCCACTGTGGGTGGGAACCGGGCTCTGCAGGTTGCCCTGCCCTCATTTCTGGCTGTGTGCAGGTCACTTGTCACTGGGGGTGACATAGTGAAAATATGCTTTTCAATATGTTGAAAAGCAAAGAACCCAGACACGGATAGAGGACCTGCTGATACCAAGAGATAAAGGCTCAAGACTGGGGACACTGAGGCAAGTCCCCATATGGGCGGGGAGGGGACATGGAGATGTTTGGGTCAGTGGTTGTGGAATTCTGGGTCTCTACATACCCAGAAAAAACTGTGGCTCTTCACCTTGGGCAAACCCCCAGCAGGGGCGTCCAGCTTGTGGCCCCTGACACTTCTCCTCTTTCAAAAAAAAATGTTGTAAGAAAATACTTTAAAAGAAAGGAAATGTTGCTTATGCATTAATTATAGTATTATTTTATATGCAGCCCAAGACAAGCCATGTTCATACATTGTGGCCCAGTCAAGAAAGGTTGGGTGGGTCTGAAAATAAAACTTCATCTAGAAGAGAATTTAGAGGGCTGTCTTTATACCTCTGAGTTAGGATGGATTTCTTAGTGTACAAAGATAATAGTCATCAAGGTATAGATGGACAGTTCGTAACACATTCACAAGCTCTGCTTTTCTTATGTATTTAGTACAAGATCTCACTACACAGATTAGACTTGTGGTGATTCTTTTATTTCTCTTGTTTTCAGCCTCCCAAGCGCTGGGATTACAGGTGTGCGCCACCATGCCTAGTCTCAATCGCATCTCAGCACGCCCCAGGTGTGGGGCTGGTACTGCATGCTGGGGATCAAATCCTAGTCCCTGCATCTGCCTAAGCAGGTGCTTTAGTCTGCTGAGCTACCTGGCCAGCCCTCACAAGCACTGTCACATGAAAAGCCACCATAAAAGGAGTGAGAAGACAAACTGCGGAGCGGGAGCAGCTGCACCTGCACATCCAACCAGAAGGCGGTCTCTAAACATTGCGGGGTATTCGCAGGAATCCACACTGCAAAGCCCTAGTTGTGTCCAAGACAGACATATGGCAGCCTGGGAGAAGCCTGGTGCGAGCCCACACTTGGCCCCACCCTAGGCCCCACCCTAATCGGGAAAGGGGCAGGCTAAGACCACTATCGCTGCTTTTCAGAAGGTCTCTGACCAGGCAGAAGGCCTGGGAAGGGGCAGGAGGACCTGCCTCTGGTGCTGTAGGCACAAGGGCCCAGGATTGCCAGCTGCATCCTCATCTGTCCTGGATAAATCTGCTCAAGGTGGACATGGGGACTTGGCGAGAGGTTCATGGCACTGTTATTCGGGAAGCCGAAAGGGGAGCACAACCCCAAAGCACTGCAGAGCAGCAGGAACTGCCCAGGGATGTTCACTCCTCAGAGTGAGCTAAAGGGCAGAGTGCTGACCACCTGCTAAAGGCTCCAAGCAGCTGGGGTCCAGGTGCAGAAGCCAGAGGTGTGATTCAGTTTGTCAGAAGTTAAGAAGTCAGAAGCTAGAAATGGTGGTGCACTGCTATAATCCCAGCACTCTATCAGGTTGAGGCAAAGGATTGCAAGTACCCACTTAGGCTGTACAATCCAGAAAGACCGTATCTCAGAAGGAAAAATGAAAAAGGGCTGAGGATGTGGCTCCGTGCAGAGGTCCTGGGCTCCAGCCAGAATGTTGCCAAAAATAAGGAGGAGGAAAGTGTGGTACAGGCCTGTAGGCCTAGGACTGGGGAAGCTGAGGCAGGAGTAGTGCCTGGGCTAGAAAACAAGGCTTGGGCTCCAAAATGAGACACTGTCTTTTTAAAAAAAAGTAAAAATAAAAAAATAAAAATAATTAAAAAGCAACAGGAAAGCTAGACAATGTGAGGTAGAGCTACACGGGCAAAAGGAAGCAATGATGTCACCAACTGCAGCATGTCCTCCTAGGGCAGCTCTGTGTGTGTGCCCCAGGGGGCTGCTAACACGGCTGTGCCCTCTGTGCTCTCTGTGTGGGTATGAAGCCTTTTGTGAACTTTGGGAGACCTCACTCTGAACAGAAAGGAGCTGGCTCCTCTGCTCCTGGGGACCGGGCTGCCTGCTGCTCTTCCCTGGCCAGGGGCACACCTGCCCCTGCCCCTGCCCCACTGTGGGGCAGCAGAGTCCCCTCCCCAGAGCCCTTTCTCCTATAGGTCAAACATCCCACATCCCTCCCTTCCTCTCATGTGGCTTTTATTGACTTTGGCTGCTGCCCAAGCTGCTGGCCACCTCAGTTCCCTTTGCTAGTGGCCAGGTCTGGGCATATAGGCAGCCAGAGCAACTGGGGAACACCTTTCTTAGGCCTCATCAGGGGACAGCTGCCTGCAGGGCACTGTGGTCCAACACAGAGTGCCAGGTTAGGTGGAACCATCCTGGATTTCTGAATGAGCCAAGTGTACTGGCTCCCCTGGGCTGGTATCACTCCTTACAACCCGTGGGCACTTTTGGTTGGGGACTGGACCATGGCTGATGGCTGTGTGGCATTTCATCCCAAGAGAGAAACATTGGTTTAACTCTTAGAGGAAAACCAGCTCTGGAGGTCTACAGAAAACAGGTCGAGCTGAATGCTGCGCTGTGGCAGATGGAATGGGTTTCCCACTGCTGCTGTTGCTGCTGAGTGGCCCTGGAGAGGTTCCATGGCTTCCCTGGGCCCTTGCGTCTCTGCTTACAGAGGGTGGAGCTCCCTGCCTCAGTCTCCCAGGAGCTGGCAGCCTCTGATGCCGATGTCTGTACCCCATAACAACAGGGTGCACCCTTCCTTTTCCAGGCAGCTGTGACCCAGGAGCCAGCCTCCTAACAGAGGACAGACTCACGCCCCTTCTCCTCCAAAGACTTGTCCAGACCTTTGAGCAAAATCAAGGGTGCCTGCAGGAGAACCTTCAAGGATGAAGATTAGGGTCTTCATAGAGGGCTTACCGCTCTGCAGGAACAGCCTGGGGGCTCCAGAGCAGGGGACAGGCAAGAGTTCTTCTTACTCAGCCTTTGAGACCTTGTACTATACCACATTGAGCCTGGAAAACCCCACAGTGCAAACTCCAACTCCATTGCAAAGGGACAGGGAGACCTGGGTCTTGCGGTGTCATCCATTCCAAGAAGATGAATAGCCAAAGGGGTAAAGTGTTGATTTTTTCCTGGTGGGGCAGAAGTGGATGCTTTGGGGTCTTCTGAGGGCTTTGTGGAGTCTCTGTGCAAGGAGAGGCCCTACCCTATCTAGCAGGATCACTGTGTAGGCAGCTAGGGGTGTAGAAGGTGCTGTGGACACAAGCCTTAGCTGTAGGCATGGTGTGAAGGGTGAGCCTTCCTGCTCCGAGGGCTCCTAGGGTCTGTGGCATGCAGAACTCTGGGCTTCACCAGTGGGGACAGGAGGCAACCAAAAAGATCCACTCAGCTGAGCATGGTAGTGCACACCTGTGACCTTCCAGACTCTGGAAGGTCAAGGCAGGAGAATCGTAAGTTCAGGCAAAGACTGTATAATTAGCAACTTAGTGAGACCCTGTCTCAAAAAATAAAAATGAGAAAAGAATGAGGACTATAACTCAGTGCTAAGGCCTTGGGTTCAATCCTTAGTACCAGGAAAGAAAGAAAATAAATGAAGAGAGCACCTGACTTGAGCTTGCACTGACAGGGAAGGCAGTAGTTGGAACTGAATCTCTTCAATTTGTGGTGATTCTTGCCCAGAGCCTGTGGCCCCAGCCCCCAGGCTCTTTGCAGATGGGCCTAGAATCCAAGTCTTTACCCTGGGGAAGGGGTTGGAAGTCAGAGGCAGTGGGGTCACAGACAGAGAACCCACATTCTTGGGACAGAGAGCTCCCAGTCTTCCTCTTTGCTCACAGATGGTGCCCCCTAAGCCCTCTGGTCTCTCAGTCCTGGCACAGACCTCACTGTAGGCTGCTGAGATGCTAAACAAGGGAGAGATGGAGAGAAACTGCCAGGGAACCCTAGAGCTCTTGTCATTATTAGTTCAGGTTAAATGAAGAGGGGTGCAAGGGGCACAGGGGAGCCAGTTGCTCTGTGTTGCCCTGTGTGCGGGGCTGGTGATGAGCGAGAAGGGTGTGGTCGCCAAGGTGGTAGCTTTGTGTGCAGTGTGACTGCAGGTGGCTGCTGGACCTCCTGCCCAGTGTTCTAGTCTGGGCTGGCAAGCTTGGAGCATAAGGGGAGCCTGGCTCAGGGTGAGTGAAAGACACAGCATCCTGCATCCCATCAGGGCCCTTGTACCACTCAGCCTCATCTGTCAGCCATGGCCTTGGACATGGGGATTGCTGGAGCCCTGGAGTCCAGGCCACAGCCCCCAAGACACCTCCCATGCTGGGGATTCCAGAATCCTCTCCAGGTCATAGTGCTGGGCAATGGCTTCAGCGTTTGGCTTCATCCCTTGGAGACTGGGACTTCTTGACCTCATGGGGCATGTGAGGGTCCTGAGGGTCTCTTAGAGAGAGGATGAACAGCAGAGGCAGAGGCAGAAGTATGTGAGGAATAGGCAGGCTGCCTGTGCCCGTGAGCTGGGCCCAAGGAGGCCTGAGGCGTGCATTCCATGAGGCCCAGAGGCCTGCACCTTGGGCAGTGAGTGGAGCCCCTCCAGGGCAGGATGCATGGTGAGCTGTCAGGAGGGCAGCAGGGCTGGGCTTGTTTGTGCTGAGCTGGCTCCAAGCCCCAGCACAAATGCTGATGTTGCCCATAAATATCCCCATCAACACATCAGAAAGGAGGTGTAAGGAGAAACCTGGGCATTCTCTTGTTTATCCAGTGAAACTGGCACTAAAATTAACCATTACTTGGGGATTGGGGGCACAAAGGCACCTCCTTGGACTTTACCCTCCCACCCCATGCCTAGCCCCTCCTCTCTCTTCTCTGTTTCTGCTCGGTCATAGGAAACAGCTCACAATTTTCTTCAGGATTCCCTGGAAAGGAAAGGAAAGGAAAGGAAAGGAAAGGAAAGGAAAGGAAAGGAAAGGAAAGGAAAGGAAAGGAAAGGAAAGGAAAGGAAAGAAAGAAAAGAAAGGAAAATGAGACAAAGCAAGGAAAAATACCCCCAGAAAACATTTCTTTTAAAATCATTCTTTAAAAAAATAAAGACAGTTGCAATCATCCTCACAAAATAGAGTTGTTAACTGCTCCATTATCCATGGCCAGTTTTCCGTTAGACTGTGCTGAGAGGAAATTCTGCAGAAGCAGACCCAGGAGTGAATGCAGACATCTGCAACTATGAGGGTGTGGACGGTCGCGATGAGGCCAAGGCGCCCGGGAGACTGATGCTAGAAGACCCTGCTATGAACCCATGGCAGTGAGGCAGGCAGGATTTCATTTTAAATTAAAATAGAAGAGAAATTTTCCCTGAGCACATAATTTTAGTAAAATGAAAAACAAATCAATTAGAAACTATTTCATTTCAAGGTTAGATGATTGCCCCAGAATGGATTATTAGGTGAAGAGTTTGCTCTGGAAAAACGCTCTTTTGGCCACCATTACTCAGCAAAGGCAGGATTGTGATAAATCATGTGTGCAGATGCCACTGGGGTCAGCACATGCACATATGTGTACACAACTGTGAGTGGACACCCATGTGTGTGGCTGTGCATGAACATACATGTGCACACAGCCACACATGTGCACATGCAGACATGTGTAAAGACACATGTATGCACACAGATATGTGCTGTGCACACGAGGCATTACACAAACACACACTCACAGGTATGCACAGAAGCATATGCACACAGGTCCACAAACACGAGGATGAGCCAGCTAAGCTGTGGTCTTCCCTTTGTGCCCTTTGTGCAGAGCCCAGGCTGGGTTCTTGCTGTGTGTGACCCAAGTCCTTGTCTGGGTTCGAATAGAGTTGTCATGTCCTTGGTGATGTTCCCTGATTTTCTCCTGCATGAGCCTAAACAGCCTTTTCCCCCAGGAATGTGTCTGTTTCATCGATAAGCTCAACTGCCTTGGTGCAAGATCATCCATGACACCCACGAGATGCCCAGAGCTGGACCAGAACTGCTCACTAAGGGGTCTGCCAACACCCATCCCCGTGGCACCTCTCACCAGCTGTGGCTGCAGAACCTGGGGAGACTCTGGCTCTCCCAGCATCCTCGGTAGCCACTAGGACCCTCAGTCTCTGCCCTTGGTGCTCTGCACTGCGGACTCAGCTGTCTAGAAGGCCTCCTGCCCGGGAGGATTCCAAGAAGCCTCTGAGGACATGACATGCCAGGAGGGAGCGAGACACCCAGGCCTACTCTTCTTGGGGCCTCTTCCCTGCTCTGGACATGAGGGGTACAAGCCAACCCCTCTGGCCACCTGGCTTCTACTGGACTCATGTGTGCAAACCTGGGCAGGGACCGGATCCCAGGCTGCTGCCCCTGGGCGCAGGCCATGGCTCTTGGAGGGGCTGGGAGGCGGTGTGTTTCTGGGCCCCTCTGAGTGTAGACTTCCTAGAGCTCTGGGACCCTCTCTCCATCAGCTGTCAGCAGGGTTAGGGGCCCCATCAGCATAGCAGGACATGGCACCTTCCTCCTCCCCTCCGTATGTACCAGTTGAGCTAGCACAGGGCCTGGGCTGGTATATGACAGTGGGGGGACACCCATCAGTGGTAGCGACTAGAGACTGAGTTCCATTCACACTGTGGGGACTGGCCTCGAGTTCCAGAGCAGCCTCTGTCCCCCACCACTGAAGGAGTGCCCTTTACCCACTTGTTCTTTGGCAACTGGTGTCAGCTACACTTGAGAGTGAGGCAGGCTCAGTTCTTTCTCCTTCTCTGCTGCATCGCTGGCCTATGCAGTCCTGGATCCTAGGAGCACACAAAGCCCTGTCCTAGAATGGCAGATGGGGCCACATGGCCTCCTACAAACAGTGCTTGGCCTCCCTGCCCTGGCCAACCAGTAATGATTAACATGGGCAGCTCTGATTCTTTGTTTCTCCTGGGCTGAGGCTGGGGGTGGCCGGGCACAGCCTCCTCCCTCTTGCCCCCACCACAAGCCTGAATGCCTGTCTTATCTCTCCTAGCCTCTCTGGTTTCAGCCTATTTGTTCTGACATTAGGTGGTCTGTCTCCTGGCCCTGGCAACTCAACCTACCTAGATAGTCTCTCCGAGGCTCTGGGCCTCTTTGGGTGGTTAGAGAGGGCTATGACCCAGCTGGGCTTCTCACCCTCTCAGACTCCAGGTTCCAGAGCTGAGTGCTGCAGCAGTCCCTGTCCCCATGTCTTCATCTCCTTATTTTGCTTGTTATTTTAGGGGCGCATTTGCCTGGAGTGAACAGGAAAGTCAGGGAAGCCTCTACCCATGGCCCATGGCAGTTCACAAAGTGGCTGAGGACAGGTAGGGATAATACCCCACTACTGCTGGACAGGAGATGGTTTGGCACATTCTCAGTGGGTGCAAGCCATCCCCTTCAGCCACGGGCACTTGCCTGGTACAGGAGGTGGCCTGACTATGCTGATGTACTTGCAATGTTGGGTGTTAACTAGACTTACTACTTTTCTGCTAGGAAGTTTCTGAGAAAGCGCCCCCATATTTTGGGGTTCTCTTACCCAGAGCCTCAGTTTCTCCCTGGTCAGCACATGTAGTTCTCAGGCCTGGGCACAACGGCTTGGATTTCTGGGTCCTCAAGCGCTTCCTTCCTTCCAGGTCTGAGGCCTGCAGGCTGGACCTGGACCATCTGTGGCCTGGCTCAGCTCCTCTCCTCCTGCCACCTGGAACCCACCCTTTCTGGGGTGAACTCCAAATCCAGCCTATCCTGGGCTCAATGCCACAGCCAGAAGCATGAGTGGTAGAAGCATGGCAGGTTTCATAAGGCTGATTAGATTCTTCACGCAGCTGGAAACGTAAATATTGATGGAAGTCGGAAGACTGAGTGATCACTGGTGAGATATGATGTCACCTCACACACCTGCTCTGGACCAAGCTCCGAGGACATGTGACCCAAGTACACACTGGCACTGGGCTGTGCAGCTGATAGGTGTAATCTCTACAGAGCTCCTGGGGGCCAAGGGACATGGTGCACAGCCTGTGGCTAGGCAGTGTGTTTGCGGAGCTGGCAGCACCGGCTGCTGGGTCCCAGCCTGGGGACTCACCAGGCCCAGCCCTCCTGGCCTGGCCGGCAGATGCCCAACCAAACAGTGACTGTTCTCTGGCCCGGAACTTATCTCCAGTCAATAGAAGCGCTAGGCTGCCATGGAGGCTGTTGACCGGGGCCGGCAGACAAGGGCTGCTTTCAGACCTACTGGTGATTTCCAATGAGCTCAGCTGCTCCACAGCTGGGGCCAGGGACAGACTCGCACCCCGCCCCAGGCCTGCTTTCCCCACTAGTAAACAAGAGGCCAAGGGCAGGGCACCGGGTACCCGGGGAGAAAAACTGTAGCCACATTGCCCACCCCACATGGCTGAGGCTGCAGACACTGCAGGGAGAGTACTCAGGACCAAGGAGCTGCCTGCAGGTGATGCTGGCCTCTTCCTTCCCCACAGCACTGCTGGCTGACACCTGTGGCTGCCAGGACACAGTGACTGACACCTGTCCTGGGGGACACCCTTTCTCAATTTTGTATTTTTTTCTTTCTTTGCAGTACTAGGGATCAAACGCATGACCTTGTCCTTGCCAGGCAGACGCTTAACCACTGAGCTATCTCCCTAGCTTTAAATTCATGTTTGATGGCCAAAGAAGTTGGGACTCTTCAGAGTGAGCAAGAGTAGAGGGGAACCCAGAGCCTAAGTGTGGATATTTCTGGGCCTCTGAGGGTGGTTGCAGGGCCCTGTGCCATCTAAACCAAGCCATGGCGGGGGATGTCTGCTTTACAGAGTACCAGGTGCTGGAGAGGGCTCATGGGGACAGGGTGCCCTTGCCACTGGGACTCTGGGGGACACTGTTCAGAGGTCTCTTGACTGTATAAGTCCTGGCCTGTAGAACCCCCAACCCATCCTAGCCACAAACCTGTGAGGCAGCTCGGCAGGTGGCACAGGGCCTCCCTAGACCCTCTGACTGGAAAACCTTCTTCAGACTACATCATCACCCCCACCCCCTTGATGTCCACTCCAAAGCTCAGACTGTGACCTTATTTGGAAATAATGTCTTTGCAGATGTAATTAGTTAAAACCTCGAGATGAAATCACTCCAAATTTAGGATCAGCGCTCAATCAGATGACAGGTCTCCCTATCAGAAGAGGAGACAGTGAAGAGGGCCAAATAAAGATGCAGGCAGACAGGGGCAGTGTGGCATAGGGCAAGAGACATCGTGTGACTGAGCTCAGCCCTAACTCTAACCCCAGCCCTCTAGGACTGAGCACTCACCTCTTAAGCTCCCAGGCTACGGTCTCTGTGAGTCAGCTGTTTTGTCATAAGGACAAAATACCCGAGGACAACAACTCAAGTGAGGAGGGCAGACTCTTTTGGCTCATGGTTGCAGAAGGCTCTATCCATGGGCGGTTGTTTCCACTGCTGTGGGCCTGTGGGAAGGCAGGAGCATCATGTCAGAAAACAGTGATAGAAGAAAGCTCCTCACTACCTGGCAACTAGGAAGCAGACCAGGCGAGGGGGCCAGAGAGGAAGCGGTCAGGGGGAGCCAAGAGCCTGCAGAGGCATCCCCACGACTCACACCTGTCTCCATCACCTCCTATTCATTTTTTCTTTCTTCATGGATTAATCCACTTCATGAAGTTGATCCTGTCACTTAAAAGACCCATCAGCAACCAAGCCTTTGTCACAGTGAGCCTCCTAGGAGATACCTTAGATGAGAACCATACTATGGTCCTCAGGGTGGAGGGCTAGGAGTCTCACACCTGCCAGCCTGTCTGAACTGCTGTTCCCCAGGCCATCCCCACCCCCCTGAAGACACTGTTCTTTTCTTGTGTGACCCTCCACTGAGTCCCACCTTGATCCTGGTACACAGCACACATCCTTGGTGCCTACTCTCCATCCAAGGAACTTGCTTGGCAGACACCAGGGATGTTATCTCCAAGTTTACCTATAGCGACTCAGGTGGTTCCATGTGCCCTCCTGAGTGTGCCTGTCTCTTGCTACTGTTCTGTCCAGGGAACCTGGCCCTGATATGACCCACCCCCACTCAACCTCTTTCTGGGCAGCCAACATGCCAGTCATGCCACCTTCCTGCCCAGGGTCAGACAGAGACCAGTGGACACCAGTACTCCATACCCTGGGAAGCATGTCCCTGGAGCTGTATGCAGGGGTGGGGGTGATCCTCTCATCCCTGGGTGTCCATTCCCCAAAACACCCCAGAGCCACACGTGTCTGTAGGCCCCACTAGGGACCCAGCTGCTGACCTGCTCGGAAAGACACCATGGAGCAGCCAGTGTTGGGCCTTGGGTCAAAGGAAACTGTTGAATAAGGAGAGCATAAACATGATTTCTCTGCTGTGGCCCGGGCCTGAGCTGAGGCAAGGAGGATGTGGCTGTCAAGGGCAGCTCCCAGCAAGCCCTGGAGCACCTGCCAAATCTCAACAGCCCTGGAAGAACCACACACATCAGAAGGGAGCCTCTGTCCTGTGGCACCAAGTGTGAGGGCAGAAGCCCTGAGGATCACTTAGGGACTGTCCTTAAGAGAGGGCATGCTGCTGAAAGCTGTTTCTCTCCAGAACCTGCTGGCTCAGAGAGGAGATGAGGTTTGGAGTTTGGAGGTCAGAGTGTGGTATATATTCAGAGGTTGTGATAAGGATGAGTCTCCCTCACACCCTGCATCCCTCTTCTGTCGGGGAGACCAAGGCTGGGTGACAAGGTTTACCCAGAGCCATGCAAGGTGACACTAGAGTCATGACATGACCACATGGTTGTGGGCTGCCCCACCCCATACTCAGGCCATCCTCTAAAGTTTCACAGTGTTCTGCTCCAGTCCTGCCCATCCAGGGTGACCTCTTATGGTTGTGTGTGTCTGCCTTCCATGGACCTGACTCTACCATCTAACTCTGCACTCCTGGAAAGACCCTGTCAGTCTCATTTCCTTGTCTGTGAGAGGGCTGGAAGCTCTCACAGAACACTGCTCTGAGGGTAATGCTGAGGAGTCACTGCCCACGGTGCCCTATGGGGTGCTGTAGGGTGCAGCCTTCCCCATACATCAGCAAATGCAGGAGACCAGCTACAGGGTGAAGGCCAAGAGCCTCAGGGTGTCCAGGCCAGGCCTATATGCTGTTCAGGGAAGGTTGCTGCCCAGGGACATGACTCTGGCCAGGCTCAGCATCTGCTGGCTCTGGAGCTACTCTGGGAGCCTGCTCTTGGCAAATTGAGCTGGCCTGTGCCCAAGGCCACTAGGGCCCTACACGTAGCACCTTCCACTAAGGGGTGCAACCTTCCTTGCAGTTGTCCAGCTGAGTGCCAGAAAGCTTGGAACGCTGGGATTGTGGGTCCATTAGCACCTGCCAGCACCAGCTGCCAGCCTGTGCCTAATTACTTAATTTGCACTAATTCTCATGCCATTAATACTTGAAGCTTAAAATAACGTTGCCTAGAAAACGAACTTGTCTAGGACACTATTTTCATCACTTTTTGAGAAAAAAGGGAGAGTCACATTGTATTTCCAGCTGTTTTCCATTTCTCCACTAGCATCTGCCTTTTTGGTGCTAGACTTGGAGACAGGCTCTCTGGGAGAACTTTGATGGGACATCTATTGGTCTCTCCAGCCATGGCTCTTCTAACGAGGGTCCCAGGCCAAGGAGCCTCTGTGCCTGAGAGGCATGAGGAGGTCCCACCTTGTGCAATGATGCTGTCTCCATTCCTCCGCGCCCCGTGGCGGCCTCTTGGGAGCCTTCAAGGGCAAGGACAGCAGCCCTAGAACAATCCCTCTCTTGGCTTCTCTCTCCTCAGCTCACTCACACCTACTTCTTAAGGTCCTTTGCGGGAACCCAGTCTAAGCCAGACTCTGTTTGCAGCACACATGGACGAATACAGGGCAAGGCCATCATGAGTCTTGGTCTGCACACTCACATCACACTTACACAAGCATACACAGGTGATGAGCAGAATAACCCTAGTGTAAAACTTTGGCACTTTGAGTGTTACCTTATCTGCAGATGTGATTAAGAACCTTGAGATGAAAGCTGATGCTGGCCAGGTTTTAGGCACCAGCCAGTTGCTCCTATGGAGGGAGACATCTCCGGCAGGGGACCTGCAGACAGAGGCCTGGTGTCCAGAGCTCCAGGACTTGGACAGTGGCCAATATAGGCCTAGAGCCACAGGCCTAGGGCCACAGGCCAAACTGTCAGAGACCAGTTGGTCCATTAGCTAGCCCAGAAGACTAATGCCTATCTTGTGCATTTAAGATAAAATCTAACTCAAACTACATCAAGTGATAAAGAGGCTTAGCATTCTTGGGCTGGGGAGTTTGGGAGCTATAGCAGACTTTAGGGTGGGGTGGGTTCTCTGTTGAGTGATGCCATCAGGACTGGCTTCCAAGGCCTCCTGCTGTGCATATTTCAGGTCAGTGTTCCCATGTGGAAAAGACATCAAAGAAGACAGCAGGTGCTTATCGCCTTCCCTGAACATAGGTCTGGGCTCTTTGCAGAAACCCTTAATTGCTATGCTGTCTGATTGGCTAGTCCAGAGCACATGCCCAACGATGAACCAATCCTTGTAGCTAGTGGGCAGGGCTATATGATGGGCTCAGATCTTAATCGCAGTCTTCTACCTGCTGGCTCCTCAGCTGCCCTGAGTGGTAGGGACTGGGACAGGGTCAGGTAGCCCACCTTCCTCATGGTTTCACATGGGTTCTTCTCACTGTTTCTTTAGAGATTGATGTCCCTCATGTCCCCGTGAGCATCTGTCCAGAGCCCTGGTATGGCCCCGCTGGAGAGAAAGGACAGTAGAGGGCACAGTAGGGTAATGGCGACACTTCTGCAACATGTAAGCACTCTCTCCACATTTTTGACCAGCATGTCAGGTGCAGTGGCAGTCTGGGACTCGTGGAGTGGAAGGACAGTGAGAGGTGATGTCCCCATTGAGGGTGAGCCTGCCCAGTCTGCAGAGAGCGATGTGCCATCACCTGGCTATGTGACATGTTTTGAGGTCAGCTTTCTGCCCTGGGTGAGTGCAGAGGCGTGTCCAGGTCCTCCTCCTCTTGGTCTGTGAGTCTCAATGTGCGTGATACTCCTGCATGCACACGTGCATGTCTGGTTGGAGCTCTCCTGTGTATGTCTTGGGGCTCAGCTGGCATGTGCACCCTTGTGGGCTAGACCTGCTGTGGGTGGTGGGCACCTGGGCAGGATGTGTGGGTGTGTGTGTATCCGTGTGTGTGAATGGGGCTGGGGCTCAGGGCGCAGGGCAAGGATTTTCCCCGAGGCTGGTACATGATAAACTGCCAAGCTATCTTCATTGTCATGTCAACCAAATATTTTCAGCCTCCTCGCCCAGGAGCCTCTGGAGCGCACTGTCTCCTCCCTGCTCAAAAACCCCGGGCCAGACTTCCAAACCGCTAGGCAGATTCTGAGGCCCTTTTTTTAGCTACCAAATGAAAAAAAATAAGCAAACACAAATCTGCTGATCGCGGCCGCCTCCTTTTCTGGAGAGCTTAATTTCTGAGCTTTGATCTGATACCAGGACCCGGAGGACTTGTTATTTCTAAATAATGAGCTGAATGTTTGTGCTCTGAGCCTGAACTTTTTCTGGTTTGGGGAAAAATATGACTTTCCATAGACGCTCTTTGATGCGGCCAGTGGCGTGGGGATGAAAGGCCTCTCAGAGGGCAGTGGTGTTGGGAGGGGCAGCCAGGGCCCTGTGATGCCAGCCTTGGGGACAATGCCTTCTGCAGGGGCCCGTGCACTGGCCCCACCCTTGGGAGAAGCAGAGCCAGACCCTCTTATGGCGTCCTTGCTCCCAGCTCCTGGCCTGAGCCCAGCCAACTGGCAGCACAGCCTGACATCCTGGCCTCTGCCTTAGCAACTGCAACGGGTCAGAGGCCCGAGGAAGAACAGACATTGGAGGCCCCTGACGTGGAATAGGGCTCCAGGGCTGCTGTCTCATCTTGGCTGGGTTCTGTGCTGTAAAGCTGTTGGGTGGAGGTTAACAGAAGCAAACAGGACGGCCACCGTAGCAATCAGATGTGTGGAAGCACCTGTGGAGAATTAGAGAAAGGCGCCCCCTGCTGGCCGATACTGGCTCACAGGTGCAGCTGGAGCCTTGCAGATGGAGCAGTTTCTGCCCTCTAGCCTAACTTCTATCCCTTCCCTGGATGGTGGCTCCTGCTGGGGCCCGGTGTGCACAGCTTCATTCAACCTTACCAGTATCCTCCTGTAGAGTCCACACACATCCCTGTCCTTTCCCTAAGGAAGCGATTGTCTGGGTCCAAGTGCAGGGTGATCCTAGTGCTGTGGCCACTCCCAGCCCCAGCGGTGACTTCATTCCCTGGAGAGGCTAATTTTACTGGGTAGCATTTCCCCGGGAAGCTGCTGGGCATGCCTCAGCAGACGTTGTCACCAGAGCTCAAGAGTCACCTGCTTCAATAATTAGCCTGGAAAAAAATCCACTGGCTGTTCCTTGGAGCTTCTGCTCTGAACCTTGCCTCCTGCGTCTACTGGCAGACAGTGGCCAGAACAATGGAGGCTCTGCCCTTCCAGGTCTGCAAACACCAGAGCAGTGTCTTGTTGTCCCCATGTTGCCCAAATCCACAAGCAGCCGGACCTACGGGAGCCTGGCTGGGAAACCTACACGTGCAGCAGCTGCTCTGATCCTCCACTTTCTGCTCCAAGCATCCCAGGCAGGACCCGTGGGCACTGAAACTGGAGTCACTGGTCCCTGGCCAGTGTGGGTCTGGGACATGGTTTTAAAAATTAAATTGTCACTTGGTAATATAATCACATGGCTCGAAATCCCAGGTGAGTGCAGAAATAGCAAGGTCCCCAGTGAAACAACAGATGAAATCTAAATATCACATGGGGCCAGCCCTCATGAGTGCTGCGTGTCCTTCATGTAGGATGTTAGGGGGGTGGGGACAGATGTGTGGGTCTTGGAACTCTGTAGTGTCTTCATGTTATGAAACCTAAAAGTAAAGCCACATAGGACTTTCTGAGCCCCTCACACAGGCTGGTTCGCTCTCAGCACTATACAAAGTGGCTTTGGCTTCAGAAGGTGATAGCTACAGAGACAGAGCTGAATCGGGGTTGGAGTGACCCCGGGGATGACTCGCTAGTCTCCTCCACCCAGAATGAGTGCAGAAGCTAGAAGGGATGGACAGCCCCTGGACATGCTTCGAGAGGGGGGCATACAGGATTCTGATAGGTTGTGTGCAGGATGGGAGGAAGGGAGAATGCAGGCTGAGCCCAGGTTCCTGTCCAGACAGGAAGGATGTGGCTGCATGGACCACATGGCTGTGGCAGGTATGGGAATGTGGGTTGTGAAAACCTCAGCATGCAGAAGTCAGGTCTCTTGAATTCAAATCTAGAGTTGAAGGGAGGGAGGGTTCTCCTTGGAGGTAGCCAGGAAGCAGCGCTGGTTGTTTTTCGGGGATTCACAGGAAGAGAGACAGGCCCTGACCTCACTTTCATAGGCACCCTAGACTTCAGCTTAGATTCTGAGTGGACTCTGCAGCCTCTCTGTATCCACCCTGCTCTGGGCACGGCCCAAGACAATAGGGTCCATTCTGCCTCTGGGCCTGTTCCCCAGCCCGGGAGTCACCCTGGACTAAGGCCTCTGTTGTCCTTCCCCCAGGGCCATCCAGGGCAGTGCTGAAGAGCCTATGTTTTCTGCTGATGTCCATCACACCTTTGAAGCTGCTCCCCTAGAGGTGAAAGACTGACTCACCCCCACATGCACTTCCTCTGCAATCTCTGGGCCTTCACAAGCTCTCTGATGCACTTGGGTGGCTGCCTACTGAAACTGAGTGATCAACAGATCTTCCTTCTTTTTAAAAGTTGCATTTCATTTTGTGGATCTGGCTTGATTTGTGCAGCATTCTCCTACAAATGGACCTTTCAGTCATTATAATAATGCTGTAGGTAATGACCCTGCACATAAGCCATTTCACTTGTGTGTGACTATACCTGCAGGGGTAGTAACACTGCTGGGCCAAAGTGAACATGTATTTATATATATTAAGTTTATATTAGCAATTCCTTGACCATAAAAGTTGTGCCAGTCCTCAGTGCCTATGCGTGGCTGTGCTTGCTTTTCTGAAAGTTTGCCCACGGAGAATGCTGTCGGGCCTTCTGGTTATTGCTAACCTGCCTAATCAGTGGGGCCTCTGTTAAATTTTGGTTGTGTCTTAATTACTTTCTCTTTGTGGGGACAAAATACACCCAAAAGTTAAAGGAGGAGAGGTTTATTTTGACTCAAAATTTATAGAGGTTTCAGTCCATAAGGCTGGTTCCAAAAGCAAGACAGCATGGTAGAAGAGAAACAGTCCATGGCAGTAAACAGAGAGGGAGTGAGGGAGGAGGCGTGATACATATAGACTGATGTGCCCTTCCCAGCCACTTCTACAGTGACCCAACTCTTCTCACTAGGTTTCCCCTTCATGTGAGCTACCAATTTATCAGTCGATTAGTCCAGTACCACATATGTATGACCCAGTATCACACACACATGATACAGTCATCTCTGGAACATCTAGACACAAAAGCCTGCATGTTTCTCCTTTGGAGTACAGTTGGACACCTCACGACCTGTACCCTTCATCCTTTCTCATGTTTCCATTAGGCTGCTGCTTTCTGTGCTGCTATATCCGAGTAGCTCTTTGTGTCTGAGAAACAAGCTCTTTGTTATAGAGCTGCTGCCACCCTGTCTCAGCTGGCCACTGTGTTTCAACATTGGCTGCTAGAATTTTTTTAAACAATGTATTTAGTACAGGGTCTACAGGGTCTACAGGGTCTACAGGGTCTCACTGCACAGACCAGACTCATCAGTGATCCTCCTGTCTTCAGCTTGCCAAGCACTGAGATTATAGGTGCAAGATGCCACACCCAGTCTCATTCACTGTCCCGGCACACCCCAGGGGTGGGGCCAGCACAGCTTAGGGATCAAACCCCAGTCCACTAGCACTTGCCTAAGCAGGTGCTTTAGTCTGCTGAGCTATCTGGCTGACCCTGGCTGCTAGAATCTTAGTGTTTTATTTGTCATTATTTGTAGCATTTATTGCTGTACTCATTCCTATGTACTTGTTCTCACTGCGGAGGACACAGGCCATCTAACCTAACTGTGTCTGGTGGCAGATTGAGGACAGCTGCAGGTCCTAAGGAACGTGAGCCAGCAGAGCAGGTGGCAGTGAATCCTCACTGGGTACCTACATAGCACCCGTATAGCACTGCAGAGTTAGCTTTGCTATTAAGTTGCTTGAAATCTACTGAACGAGACAGAGACCCTTGGGTAACCTAGGGCCAGCTGATCTGAAGGGGCCCTTGCAAGCACCAGCAAGGACACGAACAAGCAATTTCCAAAGGAAGAAAGAAACATAGTAAACATGTAAGAAAAAATATCCTTCCTCTAGTGCTTTAAACCCATGATACTGTTTTATGCAGCGGAGTGGCAAGGCTTTCTTTCAGTGGTGAGGACCACGTTCACACCTGTGTCTGGAAACAGTCGGCAACACACCTGCAGGACAGTGACTGGGTGTGGCCCCAGTGCAGAACCCCACATGTGCTGCAGGAGTTCTCAAGCACCCAAGTGGGGATTTAACACAGGAGCAAGCAGGAAGTCAGAACTTGAGAATAGGGGGTCAGTTCAATAAGTTGTGAACACAATGGGATTTAGGCAGCTTTCTAAAACTGTCATTTGGAATGTCTGATGACATTTATGACCTCATAAGATAAACATAAAACAACTGAGAAGACAAACCGTGTTGGAAGTGCCATGGGCTGGATGCCACTCACTCGGGCACTGATCCATAGCACAGTCCCCAGCCCTGTGTTCAGCGCGCTGGACATTTCAGGGAGCAGTGAGTGGGCGTGGGAAGCTGTGTTCTCATGGGAAGCAGATGATGGCCAATGAGCAATAAATACTGAAGGGAAGGGCGGCCAGTTCTCCAGGGGAAGCAAAGGCGGGGCTGGGGCCAGCGTTTCCTCCAGGCAGGGGTCTGAGGGTGGCTGAATCTGAGCCACAGCGAGGATGGGGGAGGGGAGGGCTCTCACAGCGGGGATGGAATGTTGAGGCTCTGGGACCACGGAGTTGCTGTTCCCGTTACCTAGTAGGAGTGGCAGAACCACAAGCCTGTGACTCAGATCTTTGCCATCTCCCCCTTCCCATGCCAGGACTCAGGACTGCTGTGCTGAGTTCTCCCAGGCAAGGGCTAGGGTTAGCTCTGCTGTTTCAGGAGCTGCAGGTTTGAGTTTGAGCGGTGGCAGGGGCAGCCTCCCCCGCCCCCATCTCAGGGCTCTTCCTGGTGCCTCTCCACGCTAGTTTGGTGTTCCTTGTAGCACTGTAGCCCCAGGACACCCTGTCTTCGGAACTTGTACCAGAGCCAGGCAGGAGTGGCTCTCCCCAGTGACTCCTGAGCTCCACGTTACTTGGCATGGCCCTGGGCTGGGAATGTGGGCCTCACCTCCTCACAATTGTCCTGTGAGAAGAGACGGCAATGGGGTGGTCTGCTGGCTGCCTCAGAAACATGAACTGTCTCACAGGGTGACTGTGCAGGCCATGAGAAGGGCATCATGAGGGACAGGTGTGAGGCCAGCAGGGCCAGAGATGCAGGACTGCAAAGGCCAGGCCAGTAGCAGCAGGTGTTCTGTGAGCGTCTGTGAGGGGGCCTCCAGCTGCTGCCTGGGAACATGGGCAGGCCACAGGGCCACTGAGCCCAGAGAGGAAGGGTGCTCTGCCTCAGTGGCCTCCTCAAGCATATCTGCTGCCCTCCTTTGATGGGGGCCACAGATTCACTCATGTTCCTGGCCAGAACCCCACAGCCTCTCACAAAACACACCCACCAGGTCACTAGGAATATATTCAGCAAAACAATCTACATGAAATTCAAGCAAAGACAAATACCTCCCATAAAGCCTGGGGCACACAGATAAAAGGGGGAGAATTCCTGAGGCCCTGTGTTGGTCCATTGGCCAGGCAGCCTCAGAGTTGCTGTATGTTGGGAAATTACCTAACACCATTATAGCTTGTTACCTATTAATTTTGTTTGATGTGGGAGGCCACAACGATTTTTAATAAGGGCTATTTTTGTAATTGTAGAGTGACTGAATCTTCTAGGATCCTGAAACACATTTTAGGACATGGAAAAAAAAATAAGGACACATGGCTGTCCAGCACTGCCAATGAAATCAGACACGAGCCCTGTGTCAGGGAAACCTTGGGCTCCTGTGAGCTACAGACATAAAATTAGGAGCCATTAGGGGGCTGGTGGGCCCGGCTGTTTGCTCATAAATCCCCTGCCTGGCGATCTTTTCACCTCCTGCCAAAAGGCGGAGGTTTTATCCTGTATATTCAAACAGGCTAGAGAGAAGAAAATAAACAGAGAAAACTGTGAGTCTCCAGGGCCCGAGGAGACCCCTGGCCCCTACTGTCTGGGTTAATCTGTATCTTTTCAAGAAGAATTGTGATAACAGCCGAGGTGGTCACAGGGTGTTGCACTGGATCCCGCATGTGGAGCCCTAACTGGTGCATCTGGTTTCGTGTGCACAGAGCAGATCTCTGCCCTGCCACAGGCCTTGTTCTAGGCAACGGCCACATGCACAGGTTTCTGAGGATCTGAGCATCAGTGCCAACTAACTGCTGGGCAGGGCAGGAGTAGGCCAGGCATATCAGATAGATGGCCACTCAATGCCTGCTAAATACACAAAAATGGGTAGAAGGTTGGAGGCCAGGGGGGTTGGATTTGATTGATCCAGTGGCCCTACAGTGCTATATGGGCTGCTGTTTTTTTTTTTTTTTTTTTCTACCTTTTCTTTCTGCCTCATGGGCAGAAGTTCCAAAGTTCCAAAGCTCTGCTACATGGGCACAAAATGACTGCTACAGTTCCAGGCTTCTCAGGAGAAAGTGTCTGCTCTGCCAGTGCATGCAGGTGACCACCCTAAAAAGATCATTTAGCCCCATGCCCAGCCTCCAATGCATGCCCAGGAAGGGCATGTATCCACGTGATGGACCACGCAGCCCCACGTGGATGAGGGGGTGTGGGCATGGGCTGTGATACTGGGTTGGAGCAGAAGCATCTGAGGTAGGGCAGCCTCAGATATTCAGTGAGCTGCAGCTGGGGCAAGGGCTGCTTGGGAGGGGAAACTGAGGTACAGAACAGTGGATCTCAAGGTCACCTAGCCAGTAAGGGACAAAGGCAGGTGCGCTGGACCCATTCCCCCTGAGGATACAACACATGGGAAGGCGGGCAGGCCAGCAGGCAGATGTCTGGGGGCCTAGACTGCAAGGCGAAAATGCGCAGGTCTTTTTTCCAACACACACGTGGCAGAGTGTGGCCTGAGGACAGGTGGTGGTGCCCCCTGGGCTCTTCTCCATGCTCTAGCTTCCTTGGGTGCTCTTCTGATTCTCCACTGTAACATCTTATTGGTTTCCACATTGGTTAATGTGTTCAACGAAATCTCTGTATGTTGGTCAGTTTCATGTTGAAAAGTAACCCTGTAATGCTCGCCTGGCCCTTGGGGGTGGGGGCTGAGCCTGGGGGTGCCAAGGAGAGACAAATGGAGTGATCAGGAGGGGCTTGGAAGTGAAGCCCGTGCTGCCCTTCCTGCTGCCCCTCCAGATATGCCACCCACGAGACCGCCTGTCCCAGACAGCCCCAGGTCCCCCACCTGCTGGCCTAGGCAGCTGCTACTGCCCCCTGGGCTTCTGGTAAACTCATTCTTAACAGTAGTGTGAGTGGCTGAGGATGGTTTCCATGGCATTTTTCAAACATCTCTGTGGACACAGCTTTAAATTCAGAGGACATTAAAAGTGTGGCCCACGGGTAGGAGACCTTGAACAGCCTCTCCCAGGTTCAAAATGTCTTCAACATTGCTGTTTTTTTCAAAAGGATTTCATGGTGATTTTTGCATTCCATGCCAGGGACATCTGTGTTTTAGTACAAAACAATGTGTAATGGCTTCCCACCGAGGGAGTGGACACTGTAGGAGGCAGACTAGGGTCAGTCTGCACCTCCAAATTCTGTGGCCCCCTTAGGACGCCTGGAGCACATGACACTTCAGCAGATAGGATGGGCCTCCCAGGCTCTTTCAGTGTCTCCCATCTACCTGGCCTCCTGGGCCAGGTCCTGGTCCTGGCACCCTCCTCGACAAGGCGGGGTGGGCATCCAGAGACGATTCTGAGCTTTGTTTCAGCTCCCAGACCCTAGTAGGGTATCTGGGTATGGGTAGGGTAAGGAGGAACAGGACAGCAAGGGAGCTGGCCTTGGGCCTTCGTTCTGTGTCACCAAGTCTTAGGTCAGTCCCCTCTGAGTCCACAGGAAGCTGCCCCAGGCCCCCCCCCCCCTATTGCACAGCAGGGGAGGTGAGAGGGCGTCCATCCTGAGCTTTGTTGGGGTGAGCATCCACCTGGCCTGGGGTGAACACCCACTCGACCAGGGGCGGGGCCTACCTGGCTGTGAGGTCAATCCCCACAGAGCCCAGAGTGGTTATGTATCCGTCTAGGGCGGCAGTGACAGGTAGCATCTCCGGGTGTCCAGGAGGGGGCAACTGACACCACTCCAGCTAGGGCCAGGGCTCTTTCTGTCCACCGGCTTTCACTAGGTATCTTTGGGTACAGTGTTTTCAGGGCTTGGAAATGATTAGAATGAAAGAGCAGCCCTGGTGCCCACTGTCCTGCCAACCAACCCACACCCACTCATCACCCACTGACCCAGACCCAGCCTGGGAGGGATCCTGCGAGAAGCCTGAGGCTTGTCCCTGTGTAATGGGCGTGGCTTCTGGGCAGGGCCTATTCTAGTCTGGGTCAGATTTCTGGGCGGGGCCTGGAGTCTCTGGACTGGGCCTGGCCGCCGCCCCGCCATCTGCACCACGGTAGCTCTCCTCTCTGGCGCTCTGCTGCCATCTGGTGGCGCCGCGCGGCAGAGCACGCCCTTTCGCTTCACCCACAGTTCGCAGGGGCGCAACGGCTCCGGGAGAGCGGATGCGCAGCGCGGATCTGTGCGGAGCAGCTGGAACCTCAGGTCCAACGGCTTTGGCTTCAGGATCCCGGCATGACTCTGAAAGGAGCATTGCCCGCTGGGCGGGTCCACGATCCACCGCCACCTTGCTTCCTAGTTGGGGAAACAGGCCCAAAGCGCTGTGGTAGCATAATTGTCTTGCTCACAGAGTGCGGCCAGCCCTGGGGCTGCCACCTGCTCTCCTTGGACCACTCGGCGAGGGGGAGGAGGGCGCTTTGGCGGCGGTGCCAAGGCCTTGAGATTACTGGAACCGCACACAGCTGAGTGGGGCAGCGAGAGGAGGCTGAGTCCAGGGCCCGAGGGGTAGGGGCAGAGACGGCTTCATTCTACGACTCGCAGAGTTCCATGCAGGGTACTGCGAGGGACCCGCGTGCGTGTCTTGAGGGCAAGCGGCAGAAGAGTCTCTGCGTGCGCTCCAGAGGCTGGGCTCTGCTGCGGGAGTGGGTGCCAGGGTGGATTAAGGACAACTGCCAAGTTTCGGTCTGGAATCACCCACAGGTGTGATGGGAACAGGGCCAGGTGACTGTTTAAAGGGCTCTGTTTTTGAGCCTTGTGTTACTTTGCGGGCCTTATCGCAGGTACTTAGCGCAATAACCCAGGGTGTTTCTCTCCTTATCTTGCTTCGTGGCACAATATGGCACAATAACCGGGGGAGGAAGGCATGATTGCCCCTATTTCAGGCATAAGGAAGCAGGCTCAGGGAGGTGGCAGGGTCACGGTTTCCAGGCACCCGGGGCTGCGCTATGACCTCATCCCAGGTCAGAGTGTGGGTGTGGGTGTGAGCGCTATTTCAAAGTTAAGATACATGCAGCACACATAAAAAAAAAAAATCCACCATTAAATGTATATAATTCACCCTTTTAAGTATATTCCCATGGTTATACAGCCATCATCACTACCTAACTCAGGACACTTTTATCCCCACAAGACAAGCCCAAGCACCCATTAGCTGTAAGCCGCAGTCCTTGGAAACCAAGATTTACTGTTTTGCCTGATCTGCTATGTTGTGCCAGTAAAATAGTGCTGTATGTGGTCTTCTGTCTGGCTTCTTTCATCCAGAAAAATGTCTTCAAGTTTCTTCCAGTTTACAGCCTGCTGGGGCTTCTCTCCTTTTTGGGCTGCACAGTATTCCACTGTGTGGACAAATCAGTTTGTCTTTCCATTCATTATTGACAGTCAAGTGGGTGGTTCCCCCTATTGGCTATTATTTGTAATGCTGTCATGAACATTTTCTGCAAGTCCCTCTTTTCAGTGCTTTTTTGGGTGTAAGACACCCATGCGAGGAACTATTGGGGCATAAGATAACTCTAGGTTTAACTCTTTCAAGATATGTTAAACTATTTTCCGAGGCAGCGGCAGCATTTTGTATCTCAGCAGCTGTGCAAGGTTCTCGATCTCTCCACTTCCTCACTGACCTTTGCTATTTTCCTTTTAAAAAGAAAATCATAGGACCGAGCGAGGTGGCGTCTCACTGGGGCTCTGACTTGTGCTTTGTGACGACAGCCCTGCTCACCCTTTCCTGAATTTAGGGCCGTTTGTGTGCGGTCTTTGGAAAACCATCTCGCCAGCCAAATCCTTTGCTCATTTTTAGAGTGAATTATTTGTCTCTTATTGTAGAGTCCTCTGAGGCCTGGTTGTTTCTCTCCACCTGCTGGATGTGCCTGGGTACAGCACCTAGATTTTCACCTTGTTCTCTGTTCTCCAGAGTTGAAAACAAAGATGGAGCACTTTAGAGTGATAAAGTGTCGATGCAGGCGAGGTGCTGGGGTTCACCTATGAAGATCCAGTGCGCCCTGTGTTATGAACCCCAGGCCCATCCCCGTGGGGAGCTGGGCTCAGGTGCTTTTCTGTCCCTCCTGAGTCAGCAGTGTTATTCAGAGTCATAGCTCCTGTTCCTCCTCTTTTGGGTGTAAGACACCCATGTGAGGAACTACTGGGGCATAAGATAACTCTAGGCTTAACTCTTTCAGAATATATCAAACTATTTTCCGAGGCAGTGGCAGCGTTTTGTATCCCAGCAGCTGTGCAAGGTTCTCGATCTCTCCACTTCCTCACTAACCTCCTCCTGAGGGCTCACTGTGGCTGAAGCTGCCCAAGCAGGAGGGTGAGTGTGCTGAACAGGAGCAGGAAATCCGCTGATGTCAGACATGCTACTCGGAAGCTTGGGCTCTGCTCCGAGGAAGTGATGATTCTGCTGCATGGATAAGTTGGTGCTTAGTTCATGGTGCTTGGGGCCTGACCTGTTCTTGGAGATGCCAATGCTCCTCCGGTTTCTGGTTGGTGCAGACAGGTGTAGGATGAGACTCAGGACCTGCGCTCCCTCCCACGGCAGCCCAGGGCATCTGGTGAGCGGACCCCAGCTGTAGCCCCAGGCCTGCTGTGGAGGCCTCGAGTTTGTTGGACCCACGTCACTAGGAGTGGCCTGAGTAAGGCTCTAGTCTGCTGCTCTGTGAGTCGGGACCCTTGCTTCTGTCAATCCGAGGGCAAACTACCTGGGGTGCCCTTCTGGTATAAATTACTTAGGAGTCTCAGTGAGACATAGAAATTCCTTTCAAATGCAGGGCTCCACACTGAGGGGCTGAGGAGCCTGCAGGGGGAGGAAACTGGTTTCCTGAGAGGCACAGTGGGGAGGAGCCGGGCCTGGGAGTCAAATCCAGGGCCTGGAGCCAAGAGTTCTGCAAAAAGCCTGGGTCCTTGGAAGCTGAATAAATTACCAAAGAATGAGGTAGATGATGGATAGATTAAGGTGCTATCATGATGTCTGACCTGTAGGAAAAGGTATTCTGTTGAGAAGTAGAAGCAGGGGACTTCCTCTCGTGCAGGTGGTAAGTGTACCCTCGCGGCTCAGTAGCACCCAGTGGAGACCCTGGCGCACAGCGCATGCCCCTGAGAACCTGGGGCCCTGGGGGAGCCACTGTAGAGCCACCCCTTCTCCAGGCCACATGCTAAGCATAGGCACACGACACCCCATAAAGCTCTTGACTGTGAACTCATTGCAAAGAGCCACAAACTCCCTGAAGAAGAAATCTGTAGTGGCAAGAGTATGTCCTCAAGAAATTTAGATAAAAGAATTGTCAACAAGTCATATTAAATGTGTTTTAAAACAACTGAAAACATGGAAAGAAGTGAAGGCCAAGGTATTACGGTAAAGAACCACCACCCCAACGCCTGCCCAGGGGAGCAGCTTTGTCATTGCCATTAAGGCTATTTAGATGTGACTAAAGGGAGGATCGGTGGCTGAAGGTAGAGCGGAATAAATTACCAAAGAATGATGTAGATGATGGATAGATTAAGGTGCTATCATGATGTCTAATTGGAATTCCACAGGGAAAAAGTAGAGAAAGGAGACATTTGAAGAGATAATGGCTGAGAAATTTCCCAGAACAAGCACACGAATATTTATAGAAATTAAAAAAAAAAATCTAGACTCCAGCAAAGTAAAATATGCAATGTCTGACATCCAATTAAAGATCTTCACGCATATTCAGGAGCATCTGTGAGTACTTGTCATCTGGGGACTGAGGGAGGCTGAGGCAGGAGGATGGAAAGCTTGAGTCCCATGTGGGCAGCTTAGCAGGGCACTGTCTAAAGGTAAAAAATGAAAAGGGGTAGGGATTTTGTCAATTCCCAGGAAGACGCAGTGCAGGGTGAAGAGCACAGCTAACCAAAACCAGCCCAGAACTGACACAGATGTTGGAATTCACGGGCAAAGACACGAGACATTATTATGGGTGTGTTTTGGGGGTTCAAAAAGTTAACCAGGCATAAAGAAGATACACAGAAAACCCTAAATTAAAATCTCTCTGCCTCTCTCTCTGTCTCTCTCTCTCCATCTCTGTCTCTGTCTCTGTCTCTCTGTCTCTGTCTCTCTTTTTTGTACTGGGGTTTGAACCCAAGGCCTTTTCCCCGAGCTACATACATCTCTAGCTCTTTCCATTTATTGTTTATTTTCAGACAGGGTCTCACTAAATTGTCCAGACTGGGCTCAAACATATTGTCCTCCTACCTCTGCCTCCCAGAACCTGATTAAGTATTTAGGGGTGAAAAAGCAGGTAGAACAGCTGCTGTGGGTGTCATTGGCATGACCCAAGTAGGCGGGGAGAGCAACAGGAAAAATATCTGAAGAAATAATGGCTAAAAAGTGTCCAGATCTGAGGTAACAGTGGCAATAAACTCACAGATTAAAGAAATCCAATGAGCCCCAAGCCCAAGAAGTGTGGAAAACCCACCCCTGGCCACATGATCACCATGCAGAAATGGTGACAAAAGGGATCGAGGAGAAGATAGCTCGCAGAGGAGTGCAGGTGAGGACACAGCGGCGCTGTCAGCGTGGGAGCCAGAGGCGACTTCCTCGACCTGGCAGGGCGTGTCCTCCTGTTTTGAGAACCTGCAGCCAGCAACATGCTCTGCGGTGAGTGGCTGCTCCCACACGGGGCTACGGCAGGGTGTGGACTCGCAGCTTTCTAAATGCAGTGGAGGCTCTAGCGGGTGCAATGACAGCAAGAAATAAACAAAAAGCATCCCCAGTCAAGATGGAGACAAAGGTAAAAAGACCAGCAAAAAAGGTCAAACCACACTCAGCAGTGAAAAGCAGCGGCACTGTGGTTGGACGGGCCTGAGAGGATGCGCTGGGTTCAGAGGCCTCTTTGGAGGGAACAGAAGAAGGTGCCGAGCTGCTTTGGCCTCGAGGATAGGGGTAGGGCTGCAGCGTCCATCCAGACTTCTTGCAGGTCTAAGCTTTGGGCATTTCACTCTTGGTAGATTTTACCTAAGACAATTGTGTATATGAACATTGAACCCCAGGGAATGGTAGGTGCCCTGAAGTGTTTAAGGTGCGTGGTAGGATCACAAGGCTTACTTTTTTAAAATTAAAGTCAAAATTTATTATTATTATTATTATTATTATTATTATTATTATTATTATCATCAGAACCAGGGATTGAGCTTAAGTCCTTGTGTTTGCCAGGCAAGCACTTCTTCTACTGAGCTATCTTCCCAGGCCCCTCCCCTCCAACAACTTACTTTGAAAGGCATCCTGTTGGGTGGATTCCCACACAGCAAAGGCAGCAAAATGTGACAACTTGGGGACTCTGTGGGTCTTCGGTCTCTTAACTTTCATTTGAATTTTTTTTTCATAATAAAATGTCAGAGAGAAAATAACCAAAAACTGATCAGGGTCACAAGGACCAATAGATAGCAGACTCTAAGTCGGCCAGGGACAGAGGGAGGGCGGGGGTGGGGGGTGGGTAGATGCCTTCAGGCTGGAGCGAGAGGTGACCGCTAGCAGAAAGCACTGCCTACCCATGGAACTCAGGAAGAGAGAAATTGGTCCCAGAAGGAGGGCATGAGTTGTGGGGACAAACGGGGAGCCAGGAAATAGCGAACATATGGGAAAATCTATCCAGGTATTCGCTACTTAAAACAATAAAAAGAATAAGGAGCAATAGGGAGAGGGAGACGTGGCCGGATCTGCCTCTGTCACGGAACTCACGTCTGTCTCCCTGGTGAACTTTTAGCAGAAAACCCCCTAACAGAAGGGGGCTGGAGCTCGGGCATGCGTGAGTGGGGCTCCTCCTGTGGCTCCTGACCACCACAGCCCAGTGTCTGGCATCCCGAGTCCATGCCCACCACCTGCCAGCACACTCCCTAGAACCAAGGATAGCAACCAAACCAGGAGCCCTGCACAGGCCTGAGGCCCGAGGCCGGCCAGGAGGTGCGACACTGCTGTGGCTGAGAGCCGTGCCTGTGGCCCTGTTATACTGTCCTCACAGAACCGGACCCCTTGTCTTCTTCTGGCACAGGGCTGTGGTCACAGGGTAGGTGACTTTCTGGGCCCACCTCAGCCAAGCAGGTGATATTTTGGTGTCAGCTGCTCCAGAGGCAGAAGCCAGAACGTGGGAGGTTGGGCAAGTGAGAGAGGCTTGCACGAGGCTGGTTTTCTAGTCTTTCCCCTCCTCAGCTGGGTGTGTTCAGGGAAGGCTGTATGTGACTTTGTAAGTATTGCCTTAGCTGCACTACCTGGTTGCTGTGGTGTACCTCTGTTATCTTCTAGACCAAGATATTTTATAATTTCCATTTTAGTTTCTTCCTTGAGTTCTGGACTGTGAGGCATGGTTGTTAACTACCTTTTTTTTTTTTTTTTTTTTCTTGAAACAGGGTCTCACTGTGTTCAGGCTGACCTTGAACACACTATGTAGCCCAGCCTGGTCTTGAACTCATGGAGCTCCTACATGTTCTGGACTCTGGCGCAAGAGTGTCCTCAGCACTGTGTCGCCAGTTCCCCTCATCCTGTGTCTTTCGTTGATCACCTGCTAGCTGTTGGGAGAGGTAGGTAGAGCCTCAGCCTGGGTTGCCACGGCCACGCTCCTTCTGACGGTTGTGCTGTATGTGTGTGTGTGTGTGTGCGCATGCATGTGTGTGTGTGTGTGTAAGCTGTGGGCAGGTTTCGTTTTCTGGCTCTGAAGTGCCCCTCTCCAGCTCTAGAAAGGCTTTGCTGTCAGGCCTGCGCCACGTGTTGTCTGATGGCTGAGCCGGCTTTCCATCCTGTGGGTTAGGATTCTCATGGTGTATTTGCCCACCTTTTTGTTTTTAAGCCTGTGTTTCCTTAAAGTTTACATTGTATTTCATGTGAATAGCATTCAGGGCTTTTGTTTTTAAAGTCCAGTCTGAGAAGCAGTTGTTTTCTTGGTTCTTCTCTGGTAGAAGGTTGTGTGACAACAGGTGTGTTACTTGTCCACAGGATCAGGTGAACAGGGGGCCCCAACCGGCTCCTCACAGTGGGGGGCGGGGCTGCTAGAATGTCTCCTTGTGAGTGTCAGGGTCCCTAGCAGGTGCTGTGATGGAGTTGGGGGGAAGAGGTATTCTGCACTCACGCAGAAATTATGAGGCCTCTTACTCAGCTTGGGCAGGAGTGCAGCCAGGGCAGGCTTCCTGGAGAAAGTAGACTTCACCTTGCTGTCTCAGAGGGAGCTCAGAGTTCACTGAGGTGGGCTGGGGAGGTGCCCTCGGCTGCAGAAGAACTCACCCTGTTCTTTAGCAGGCAGAAGACCTGGAGAGCAGGCTGGCCTCAGAGAGCTGGGTGTGTTCAAGGGCCACTTTTATTCATTAAAGCTGCAAGAATATTTAAAAAGTCAGAGTTGGCCAAACTGGGGGTTAATATATCATATTCTTTTCTGTAGCGCTTCACCAAGATGAGGCCAGGAGAGACCCTGAGCTGATCCCAGAGCAGAAAGCTTGGTGCACAGGAAGGCGCCAGCCCCCGATGCTCTAGTGTGCAGATCCATGCAGGAGGTGGGCTGCACGGGAGGTCCTGCCATGAGGCCCTCAGGGGTGGCCCAGGACCAGCTCTGCAGGACATTTGGGAAGCTCTCTTGGCTCATGCACCACGTGCACGCTGTGCCCTCTGCATGGCCAGCGTGCCCAGCCCTGCAGTGGACATTCACACCCAAGGAATGCGTGGAGGGGCCTCCATCCAGGGCAGATGGGCCATCAATCTTGCTGTGATTACAGAGATATAAATAAACACACGACATAATTTCTTTTGCAGCCTGCCACTGTTCCGTGAGTGTGAGTGGCTGTGCCTGGCCCCTACCCCAAATTACACCTCAATCAGTGTTAAAAGCCATCTGACATTTCCCGTTGATTTATGTATTAACCTTTACATCCAGCGTGGCGAGTGCTGATTGCTTCCATCAGCCGCTCAGAGTGGCGGGTGGTGGCAGCTCTGAGGGGCCTTCCAGGAGCTCTTCTCCCTGCATCCCCGATGAGGGGTTCCCGGAACTCATGCTTGGAGACACAAGTGAAGCCCAAGCCTCATTCCCTGGCTGGGATCCCCCCACCGCCAAAGTTCTGGGAGATACAGCTTCCTTTGCTTTGTAAACCCAAGTCTCAGCATAGAATGGGTGTTCCCAAAAATGCCACCCCATCTTTTTCTATGGATCTGTGAGGCTGCAGGCAAAGGACCCCATGTGTCTGTGCAGCTAAGACCTGGGTGAGCTCCTGGCCCCGCCGCTGCAGCTCTGCGGCTTCACTCAAATGGACAGCTTCATCCCACCCCAAAGCACACATCTGGGACACCACCCCCCATATGCAAGGGCACACCTGTGCACACCTGGGCACACCACCAGTCATATCCCATGTGTACACACCCACACAGACTGACACTTGGATTAATATCCAGGCTCCTAGGAACACCCATGCACATAGGAGGACACCCACACCAGACACACCCACACTCAAGGGCACAGCTCAGCTGCACACTCATCAGATGCACACTCATGGCTCTCATGGGCAGTCCCTGCCTCGCCAAGCATGGTGTGAAATGTGAGTCTGCCGGCCAAGCCCGATGCACAGCAGGTACGGGCATCTAAGTCCCAGTCGCCCAAAGGCTGCACCCTGCTCCAGCTGTCCCCAACAGCAGAGAGGCCAGGAGCTTGGTCCCTGGGCTCTGCAGGGGTCAGGAGCTTGTAGAGGGCTGGTTCCAGGCCAAGTGGCCCTGCTGATTGCTAACCCCTCTGCAGGCCCCTGGAGAACCCTAACTCTGGCTGGTCAGCCTTCTCTTCATACAGGGCTTCTATCCGGGTTTTCAGTGTGGCCTGTTTGACTGTCTTGTTGGTCGTGTCCATCATTATGGGTGTGTTTCTTGGGCTGAACATTTATCTTCCATTATCAGGCAAATGTTGACACACTTGTGTAGAGATTGATGCTCAGCTGGAGGGGTGACTCAAGTCATGCTGCCCAAAGCTGGATAGAATGTGATCAGCACCGATATCTGGGGAGTGAGGTGGCTTCAAGGACCTGGCTGCAGCTTCGCTCTGTTAGTGATCTGCTTTCTATGTGCTGCTCATTGCCTAGAAGTCCTGGACCACTGCCCTCCCCTCCCACCCCCACACACATATACACACTCCCAAAAGATCTTTTCTAGCGTACAGCAGAGGCCCTGATGCTGGGGTTTCTTTTTTTAATTTTGGTCATGTGATACCAGGCCATGTATCTGCCTTTAGAGAAGAGGGTAACCACACCAGATGGCGGGGCCATGTGGCCACTTGTGCTGGTCTTTCCCACCATGGGCAAGGTGAGGGTCTGGCCCACTAAGGAGGTTCTGTGAGTTGCAAAGCCAGTGTGTATCCTGCTGGGATTTCTTGGACAGCTGAGAAGAATATAAGCATTAGGCCAGACATGGAAAAGTTAGAAGTCTAACCTCAAAATGACCTGGAAGTAATTCCTAGGCATACACACTGACCAGAGGCTATAGGAAGGAGCTGCCTACCTGCCAAGGGCCAGTGGATGGCTCTCCAAGTCTTTGTCTCCTCCTCTGTAGTATGGGGACCAAAGGCTGGAATAAAGGTTGAGAATTCTTTCCACGTGTGTGAGGGCTGAGGACTTGCTGTGAGGACTCTTGCATCTGGAAGTTGTTCTCTATTCTGAACAAGGTCAGTGGGCAGCTGGAGCCCAGGGCAATGTCCTCCAGCATTCCAATGGGGACGGTTCTAGGGGAAGACATGGCCTCCAGCCCATTGGGACAGCTGTTTTGGGGGGTACAGCATAGCTGTTGGTCTTTCCCCTGGCAGTGGGCCCAGACAGAGCCCTGTAGCGGGATCTTGAGCCAGGGACTCCCTGGTCCACATCTGGCTATGTCAGTTCATTTAAACAGGAACAGTGGGAGAAACTGTTTCCAGCTTTCCAGAAACTCTGGACATATGTGCTGCCTTTGGCTTTGGGTCTGGGACACCAACTTATGCCTGTGCTGCTAGAGTCTGGGGCTGTCCGAGAGAAGCACCTATGTAGCTCTAGGCTGGGCAGCTGGGTGCACAGGAGTGGGCTGTGGGCTGCGTGTGCCTGGTGACTGTCACAGCGTATGGATCTGTGTCCTACCTACTTGGCTGAGCAGCAGCAGGGACTTTGGAGCAAGTGTGACCTCTGCTGTCCTTGGCCTGGAGTCACAGGCCCTGGGCAGGACTCTGCAGCCCTGGAGAAGGTGAGATGTGCCTATCACACAGCTGCTGTGTCACCACCATGCCTGTAATGGCCAGATGTGCTCCTGTGGGTGGATGTGCTCCACCCCGGGTCAGGGAGTACTGGGTAGGGCAGCTATATCCCAGGACTTGAAAGCTAAATGAGTTTTTATGAGGCTGAGCAGATGAGAGAGGCATTGTCAGGGCGGGGCTGTGGGTACCAGAGCATGACAGCAGCAGCTCAGACCCCAGCAGCCTGGACTCCGCAAGGTCTTGTTCCTCTCCCTGCCTGGGGACAGACAAGGCAAGCGTTCTCACCTGCCCTGCACATGGCGTGTTTCACAGGCGGTGTGCTGTGCCTGTGCATGGGTGCGCACATATGCACATGCATGGTGGAGTGCAGGCTGTGACTGTCTGTGCATGGCTGGGCTGGCTGGGCCCAAACTTGACAGCCACAGGTGCAGCTGAGCTTTGGTCTGGTCCAGGACAGCATGAAACAGTTACCTCCTCCCCTGGAAGCAGTTGGGGTGGAAGTCTGGGGGTGGCTTGCTCTGGAATTGGTCATTGTACTGCCCTGTTTTTCCCGAAGTCCAAGGACAGTGCTGTCAGTGTCTGTGGTGGTGGGGGGGAGGGTCACGTTTCTCAGATCCGTCATGAGGCGCTGCCACATTATCACAGGGCTTTCAGCCCTAGCAGCAGAGCTCCCAGTGCCCACTCCTGACCCACCCCTTCATGAGGTCCTAACTATACTTTTTCCAGTTCCCACCCAGTGATACCAGGCTTCTTCCAGTGCCACTTCCTCTGACTACAAGTCCAGGCTGCAGTCCTATGGCTGTCTCCCGGGGTCCGAGGTTGGCTTCCCAGAACTGAGCCGTCCTGCCCACCCAGGTCCTGCTGGGGAGTGAAGAAGCCCCTTTTTGCTTCGGCTACCACCCTCCAGGCCCAGTATGGGACAGCCCACATCTGTGGTCTGCAGGAGGGGCCTGTCACCCTCTTGGGCCAGGGCAGCGTTCTCATCCTCCACTCCTCACCACTGGGTAAGGCTCTAGATACACAGGTGTGCACAGCTGTGGAACAGACCTGCCATGTGCTATTCAGAGGAACATAGAGAGATGCTAAACATGCATCGATGAGTCAGCTGTCCCCCTCCCTCTCTGGAACTCAGTGTCGGTGGCACTCAGCACACTGAGCAGGCTCAAGTTGAAGAAAGTTCAAATGTTCCCTCTCAATTTCCTTTTCCTTGAAAAGTGGCCTAGCCACGTGACCTCTCTCTGTTATTATAAATCTAATACCACAAGTTTCAGTTGAGTGAACTCACATCTTATTTGGTATCTGGCTCTAACAGTCGCCTAAAGCTGGTGGGAATGTAATTGTACAATGCATGTGAGGACCGTTAATCATGTTGAAGTGGCAAGGGCTGGTGGTCTCCCCAGAACAACAGGCATGTTTGCATGGGACACATTTGGTGTTATCCATGAAATGAAAACATGTAATTCTCCAAGTGTTTATGGATTGTTAATTTGTCTGATAGAAATCATGTCACGGGTCATGGGCCCACATACTTTCTTCCGGTTTTCTCTGGAGGTGATGTTTACAAGAGCCACACATCGGGCTGACCTGTGGGTGGGAGGGGGACACTGGTCATCTCTCCCTAGAATGTATCCCTCCACAGTGAGCCCAGCAGCTGCACTGTGGCTCTGAGGGGTGTTGGGCTGCATCTGGGTGGATGCTTGTCTGCTACCTCACCATCCCTGTAGTGGCCACAGCCAGTAGATGGTACCTATGTCTCCCAGGTGAGGGGATTTGCACTGCACCCAGAATGGGCATCTGGATGCCTGGCTGGGAAGGCACCGGGACCAGAGCTCTGCTCCTTGCCATAAAGGGAGCTGTGGAGTCCACCCAGCCAGCTTTCAGGGATTTTGGGACAGACAGAAGGGCAGGGGGAAGAGAGAGGTGCTGTGGCTCTTTGCCTGCTGGGTCAAGCTGAGGTTTGCTTAGATCTCCTCCATGGGTGACTCTGGAGAAGAGAATCACACGAGGGGTGGGAGGACAGCCCCAGGAGCCCTCTGGGAGCTGCGTTCTCAGCCCTGACTGTGGGGCCTCCTGCATACAGTGGGTGCGGGGCCAGGACCTGAAGGAGGAGGCCTGGTGTGAGGATGCCTTTGTGTGCTCTCTCAACCCCAGATACCTGGCTACTGTCATGTCACACCCGTGAGTGTGACTAGGGACCTATCTCATTGGACAGGTGTGATTGATCCAAGGTGTGCAGACAATGCCCCTGGTGTGCAGCCTCTTCTGCCTCCCCTGTGAATCTCAGGGCACGCTGTCGCTGACTCTGAGGGCCTTTGCAGATGGCAATGTTCAGAACAGGGCTGGGCATGCAGAGAACATTTGGTAAACACCTCGTCCAGCTGCTCTGAGGGGGTGGCTGTCTGGGTGGTGCCCGAGGCCAATTGGCTGGGTATAGGAACAGTGCAGTCCCCTAGAGTGGCTTCCACCTCCAGGCCTGCAGGGTGAGTCCACACCATCTCTGTACACAGGGCAGGAGCAGAGGATACCTAGCATCTCTACATAAGAAGCTGCCCATGTACGGGGTTTCCTATACGTGGATGATGTCCAGGGACCTGCTGCTCACACTGTATTTCTGACATACCTTCCTTGGGTGAATGATCCCACAGCAAGTTTCTTTGGGGCCTGACCACAGAGTTTGACCTTCTTCCATGTAGCTACTGTCTCTACTGAGTGGTCAGATAAGGTCCTTCATATCAGGGTAGGGAGACCCCTAGTACCTGAGCACTGTGATAACTAAGGGTCTGTTGCTGTAATGGAATTGTAAATCCCACATAAGGAAGGCTCCCCCTTTAACCCATTTCCTCCACTGACTGGGGCTTGGTCTGGCCCTGGCTGAGGTGGGTACCTTTCCTCACTGTGGGAGGTCCTTCCTGGATGCAGGTCTTGGGCAGCCCTGTTCTTGGAGACTATGCAGTCAGAACAGACTGTTCCTCTACCCCTGAGCCACCTCCCTACGGATAGGAGATGCAGCCAGCTGCCCAGGGACAAACCCCCAGATCTGCTCAGACCAAGGCTGAGGTGTGTATTTCTTAGAGCTGAGCATCACTAGGAGCTCTGACATCTGTCCCCAGCCAGAAAGGGAGATTGGGAAACACCAAACTGAAGCCTGAAGCAAAGGAATTGAGGCTAGGCAGGAGAGGGACAGGAAAAGACAGTGGGAGGTTCACAAGGCAGAGGGGGAGGGGCACAGGCTGCTGTCCTCCAGCCCCAAACAGGTCCTGTAAAACTTGTTTTCATGTTTGGGAGACAGCAGGCCTGTTTGGTCTCCTCTCTTAGAGGTCTATGCTGAGGCCCAGGGCTGGGCACCAGGCTATGCCCATCTGGTTGGTCTGGACCCTTGGGCCCACACTGCCGAGGGTTGGGGGTTTGGGGCACCAGTATTCCAGAGGGAGTCTTCTCTGCAGCGAGATAGCCCAGAAGATGGGAAATACCTAGCCTTTGAGGGTAAAACCCAGGCAGAAGGAGACAACCTATCCCACAGAGTAGGAACCAGGTGGCCCATTGAGAATCTCAAAAAACAGGCCAAATCAAGAGGAAAACATCCTGGGCTGCGCTGGCTACCTTAAGATGGCCCTGTCCTCTGGCATGTCTATTGGATGGGTGGTAGCCACACCAGGGGACTAAGGGTGCAGTCCCTGAAAATGAAAGGGAGTCCTGGGCTTCTACAGGGAAGAGGGTATCTGGGAATTTCAGGGAGGCCTCACATCCCACGGACAGCCCATATACTGCTGCCTCTGAGTCCCAGGGCCAGGCAGAGCAAGGGCAGGCCCTCACAGTGGGACCATATCATGTCCTGAAGGGAAGGGCCCTGGGCGGCAGTGTCAGCTGGCCCTTCTGAGGATGTACAGCTGCAGGGCTCTGTCTTAGTTACTCTTCTCTCGCTGGGGCAAACACCTGACACTCCAAATGAGGGAAGGAAAGGTTTATTTAGCTCACAGTTACTGGAGGTTTCAGTCCATATTCAGCTGGCTCCAAGGGAGAGAGGCACATGGCAGAGGGAAACCTTTCATGGCAGCTGGTAAGAGCAAGAGTGCAGGGAGAGAGCTAGCAGCAGCTCAAGCAGCTAACTTCTCTTCCTACCTTACATTGAAATGCAAATCACCTGTCCCAGGGAAGGGGCAGCACCCATTTCCACAATAATCAATTACAAATTCCAGAAGCCACACCCCATGACTGTGTGAGGCTTTGGAGGGACACCTATACATAAACCGTAAAAGGCTCCCAGACAGAATACCTGGTCCCTAGGAGGCCAGGGCCACCACAGACCCCCAAGGCCACTTCAAAGCAGGGTCTCTAGGTGTACAGATTCAAGGCATGGCTGGCCCTCAGGTGCATCTGAAGCTGGAGCATCAGTTCTGCAGGCATGGGGTGGAACAGGCACAGAAAAGCCTCGGGACAAGAGCGAGAGTGCAGCGTGTATGATGGAATAAGCTGGCCACCTGGAGGCCTCAAGGCTGAAGGCCCAGTGCCGGGGGCCGGGGGACTGGGCTTCAGAGGAGCTTGGCACCCCAGAAGCATGCAGCAGCCTCACACAGCTGAAGGAGCTGCATCTCAAAGAAGTGGTCAGTCTGATATGGACCTGGGAGGCTTCTTACACATGGCCTCTTCCTGTGCCACCTGCAGCCACACTGGCTATCTGGTCAGTTCAGCAAGCCCCAGACTCATGCTTACCACAAGGTTGGGCTTACCAAAAAAGTGGGCTTTCCTTAATGCTTTGTCCTGCAGCACCCTCCTGAGAGCCCTGTGTCTCCTTGTGTTTGATCTCAGGGTCTGCTGGGCCCCTTCCTCAACTCCACATGCTTAAAACACATGTGCTTATTCTCCATCATGCTGCTGGGTGGCATAGCATGCTCCCTAGTTCACAGTTGCACCCAGTACGGCTTGTGAGTATTTGCTAAATGAGTGAGCAGTGGTCCCCTGGAGGGAGTCTAGATCCAGGGAACAGCAGAGTAGAGGAATCTATTCCAGTTTGGCACAGAGGGAGGTGTCCAGCCATCCATTCTCAGCTCAGGAGACCTTTCTGGAGTGATGTGGTGGTGCTGGACCCTACCAGTCAGAAATGGGAAAGAGGGCCTTGCACTGGGGACCTGGCTATTCTCATGGGAAGGCTGGGTGGTGGGAACTTCAGGGGCTCTTCTGTAACCCTGTGGCACTGGTGAAGGAGCTTTGGTCCAGCTGCTGTGAGAAGGGACATCTTGGCATCTCCTGGTGGCTTGGGAGAATGAGTGCATAGCCTAGTGCTGCCCAGCTCGGGAACTTTGGTCGGAACTATAGTAATTTGCACGCATTTCCCTTGAACTCCCGCTCTGCAGCGCCTCCCAACTTTGTTAATGGAAACCTGGTGATCCATGACTCAAGAGTGGCAGACATCTGCTCCCGGGTAATGTGGTGGTAATGTACATATCGATGATCAATCTGCAGATTTGCAAGAGAGGCATAAAGTATTTAATTATAATTGCGTTGGGCAAGGCTGCGTTGTGGCAGCGACATTTGAATAGGTCACAGCAGCCCTCACCCCTGTTATGTTGTTGGTATTAAATGCCATTCATTCCAAGGGCTGGGAACATTACTGAAGTCGCAGGATATCACATGCTGGCAAATTGAAAATGTCCCTTCGCTTTTAAAAACATGATTGATAGCCTTTGCAAAGCAAATGCCACACCTCAGAGTGTGTAGATTCTGCCTGGTGCCGCCCACTGCCTCCTCCAACTGGCTGTCCAGGTGGCATGTGGCTGTGATTGTGTGTGTGGAGGAAACTGGTCACTAAGAATTCCTCCCACTCTGAGGCTGAACTTCCAGAGTCTGTCCTGCTTAGAACAAAGGGTTTTTCTGTTTTAATCAGGCTTTACTAACTAGAACAAAGTGCAGAAATAAAACAAGAACCAAAAAAATGAAATGCAAAAATTTTATTTTCTCAGTTGGTAGCAGAAAAATATATCTTTGGACAGTCCCCGTGTCAAACACCTATGTGTAGTACGATCTACATCACATTATCATCTAAGTCATGTCTAGTGTAACTTACACTGATACTTTTAGCACATCCGATGAAGGGACATACATAGGAGGACTGCAGAGAAACACAACATACACAGGTTGGACAGACAGATACACACCCATGTGGCCACCTGACACCCTGAACAAGCCCTTCAGGGCAAGGATCTCTGCCGATCCTATCCATAAAATGGACACAGAGTGGCAGCACCACCTCCAGGTCTAGCATGTTGACCATATATGTCCTTGGCGGGCACAGGGAGCCCATCGGAGTGCTGACATTCCCAGCAAAGAGTTCTGGAAACAAGTAGCTGGCATTTGCAAAGGAGAGCTGTCTGCACCCCCTCACTTCTTCTTTTAGCAGACAGCATGGAGGTTGGCTCTTCTTCAGCAAATTGGGGTGGCTTCTAGCACAGGCTGGGTCTGAAAGCCGGGAATGGGTATCTCACCCTCATTTTAGCAAATATTGTCAGGAATGCCTTCTTCTCTCTTTCTAAAACAATTAAATGAACACACAAACTCTATTTACAAGGGAGATGAGCAAAAGAATTCTTGGAGTTAATGAAATGTCAGGCCTTCTGAACAGAAATACCACCAGGACCAGGTAGGTCTCCTCTTGGCTCCCGCCTGTCTTAGCTGCCTGCCCACCTTCATGTACCCCCAACCTGTTTTTAAGAGTCTGATAAAGTGAGACTGCAATTTCCAATCCAGACAGCTCGCCTCCTTGGGTGTGCTTTTGCTGCTCACAGAATTAACCAATCTTTGTCACCTAGTGGATCAGATTAGGTGTAATCCATACTAATGTGCAAATTAAGTCACGGAAAGCAATTACCTCTGCAAAAATGGGCTCGTGAAAAATGATAAGGTTGGCCAAATAGTTTCACAATGTGTAATTGTGTTTTTAAAAGTGCCCGTCTAACTGCGGGTCTCTACAAAGTAATTAAATCATTTACATTTCAAATGGAGTCTACTGACCGTGGCTGCTCCCGATCCTGTACCTTGCAGTACAGCAGCGCTGTCGACAGCCTGCAGGGTGTCTGCTTGCTCAGGAACCAGACCAGGTGGAATGAAGCCCTTGTCTATCTCAGAACAACCAGGATAAGATTTTGCCCTAGTGTCCCTCCAGATTTGGGCTCCTCATTCCCACCCATCTTTCTTTCCTGTATAAAAACTGCAAAGGCCTTTGAAAATTGTCACCAGAAATATTCTGCTCATGCACAAGAGAGGCTCATCTCTTCCTGTCGACCACATTATACAAACAGAAAGCCCATTCTACACTTGGGGGTGACTGCTCTCCATGGACTAAGTACTGTCTGTCTTTGAGCTTGCTGTTAGCTTTATGCACACAGAGGGTGCAAACCAGCCCCGCTATCTGCTTACTGGGCACACCAACAACGTTGGGACAAGGCTATTTATGCAGCCACATCTCACAGGACCCGGAGTGAAATGCTACCCTACTCCAGGGAACGTTCTCTTGGCTTTTCTCCTCAGAGCAGTTAGTTGTCCCATGAATCCAAAGCAAACCCTGAAGTCAGGCTAGAACCAAGCAGGACTCCCTGCAAGCATGGAACTTTTTCTGAATGCATAGTCTCAGTGCCGCAGTAAATATCTCTTAGGAGACAGTCTTCCATGTTCCCTTCACCTTGGGGTGTCAATTGGGAAAAAGTCTGAAGATAGGGATGCCCAGGCTTCTTGGTTCCAGGGGGTTTAGGGCTTAAGTCGGCTTCTGAGGGAGGGCCTGGACCCCGGACAACACTGGGACTCACACTGTCCAAAAACAGAGACTCATTTGCTGGGGCTCCAGGGAAGAACCTCTGCCCTCCTGTAAGAGACAGGGTGACCCGAAACCGGGGAAGGGGTCTGGCGCAGACAGGATGTAGTCGATGCTGAACTTGATGTCCCGACGGGTGTCATTGCCTAGATCCGCGGGGCCGGCGGGTGCCACAGCCTGGCGGCAGGGGGCGCGGTCCGAGGCGGGTTCTGGTGGCCCCGGGGGTCTCTCTGCCCTCCCTGCCTTCGCCCCCTCGCACCGGGGGCCTCGCCGCCGCCGCCGCCGCCGGAAGTTCCCGTTCTCGAAGAGGTCGAGTAGCGACTCGCAGCCTCCGGCGAATGTCCAGTAGTTGCCTTTGCCCTTGTCGTGGCCCTCGGTCCGCGGCACCTGCGCGGGGAATGGGGGGTGGTGGGGTGACGGTGGCCGGAGTGCGCAGGGACAGCATCCCAGTGTCACCAGGGACGACGCGCTCGGGCATCCCCAAGGACGGGGCAGGGGTGGTGTTGGGGTGGGGGTGAGTCTCACCTTGACGAAGCAGCTGTTAAGCGACAGGTTGTGGCGGATGGAGTTCTGCCAGGCGCGCTGGTTGGCGCGGTAGTAGGGGAACTTGCGCATGATGAAGTCGTAGATGCCAGACAGTGTCACCCTGCCCGCGGGGCTCTGCTGGATGGCCATGGCGATGAGAGCGATATAGCTGAGGCAGGACGACACACATGCACCAGTGTCACGGGAGACGCGGGCTGGCGCCCAATTTGCACCCGAGGTCCCCAAAGTGCGTTGCCTCTACTCTTTCCCGGAGCCCAACCTGAAGAATCCAGTCCCTCTTCCCTGCTGCTCCAGGCAGGTCCTGGAGACCGGGTCCCTTCTGTCCCCAATCCCCACCGCGGATGTCACCTGTAAGCAGGCCGCGTGAGCCGCTTCTCCTCGTCTGAGCTGCCAGCCGGGTAGTCTTCGTTGTCGTCGTTGAAGCAGTTGTAGGGGTACTGCGAGCTGTCGAACATCCTGGCGACTCCTCCGCGCCTCCCGCCGGCTCGGGGTAGGTGCTGCGTCCCGGCAGAGTGCGCACCGAGCTGCTGAGCCCTCGCCGCCGCCCCGCCCGGTCCTCTCTCGTCCAATCCAAAGCCGGGGAGGTTCCAGTGCGCTAGCTAGCAAGCGGAGCTGGCTCTAGTGCGACCGGTAACCTGCGGGGTGGGGACACAGGGGCCCCACGGGCCCCACGGGCGGGGCCGCCTTGCTGGAGTCGGGAGCCCCGTCGGGCTCCTAGCGGGCTTGGAGCACGAGGTAGGTCCGTTTGCCCTGGGCCCACCGGAAAATACTAGTGTTTCTCTGCTGTGCGTGGGATCGAGTTGGAGTTAGGGGTCGCTTTCCTACTCTGCCTCTCCTCACCTCAGGTTGGAGTCCAGCCTCAGGAGGAGCAGGGCCAGAGGCCCAGCAGCGCTCCACATTCCGTCCTTGCCTAGAAATGGTGTTCCCAGGGCCGCTGGCCTCCCCTGGAGATAGGGCTGCCTCCTGGGAGGTAGACTCTTCATTGGGAGTCCCCACTGCGCATGGCTTCTGTCTCCAAAACTCTGGTCAGGGTGGGCAGGGGTCTGCAGGACAGAAGCCACCTCTCAGTCAGGGAAGAAGGTGGGGCACGAAGGCCATGGTTCCACAGAGGAAGTGCTTTCTGATAACCTGTAGAAGTGTGGTAGCGCCACCGTGTCCTCAGCGGGAAGCCCGAGTCAGTTTGCTCCCCACTCCTGCCCCCAGCAGCACCCTGAGCTACGTATGGCCGGCCTCTGCTTCATCTAGCCTGTGATCCTAGAAGTGCCTGGTACTGCCTACTGCCGTGGTAGGAGCACCTAGCTTGGTGTGCTGGGGATCCTCAGAGAAGACGGGCAGGCCCTTGAGGTGGACTTGCCATTGTCCCTCTGCTTTGGGCCTGCTGATTTCTGCTGTCCTGAGTCACCCAGTGTCACAATTGCCCTCTCTGACAGACCTCAGAATTCAAGGGCTGGGATGTGGGGATGTGAAATGGCCCAGCCCTTCTGAATACAGTTTGGCAGCGTCTTAAAACTTAAAAGTGGAGCCAAGCATAGAGGTGCACAGCTATGCTCTCAGCACTGTGAGGCAGGAGGATTGCAAGTTCATGTCCAGCCTAGGCAACTTAGAGACTTAGAGGGACTCAGTCTTTATTTTATTTTTTGTATTTTTGAGGACGAGTCTACAGGTTATTCAGGGTCTCACTACTAGATTGGACTCATAGTGATCTGCCCGTTTACAGCCTCCCAAGACCTGGGATTACAGGCGTGTGCCACCATGTCCAGTCTCAATTGCTGTCTCAGCGTGGGTGGGGCTGGCATGGCAGGCCTGGGGATGAACCCCGGCCCCTGCACCTGCTTGCAGGCACCTTAATCTGCTGAGCTATTTGGCTGGCCTTGAGAGACTCACTCTTAAAAACAATACAAAACAAAACAAAATCGAAAATAAAAACAGAAAGATTAAGGTGTAGGTCAATGCAGAGGCCCTGGGCTCAACCTGTAGCACCACAAAATAACAACAACAACAACAACAATGCAAGAAACCCAAACATGCAATAACCATGTGACCCAGCAGTTAGTCCCTGGCATTACCAGAATGCACTTGGGCTATGTTCCCAAGAACACCTACAAACCAGGGCACAGAGCTGTTGTGTTTGCAGCATTCTCAAATCAGATTCAACCCAGATGTCCTTCACAGGGCAATGGTTAGGTGAACATGGGTGTCTCTGGCATGGGCCACCACTCAGCAAGGAGAAGAAAGGGACTCTTGATGCACACAACACAGGAGGATCTCTAACAGGTGAGAAGCCAGTCTCGATGATTTACCTACTTTATGATTCCACTGGACCCAGGTAGTGGCCACGTGGCCTTTATGACTCAGCTTCAGTGATCCCACCTTATTCCCCCCCCCCCCCCATGAGACGCAGGTTGGCTCTCATATGAGTGCAGGGGCTCACTGTGAAATGAGCAGGTGGGGTGGGTGTGGCTGTGCAGTCCTACCTGGAAAAGTCTGATGTGCCTCAGCGGCTGGCTGATTAAGGGAGTAACAGAATCAGAGAGGGAGGGTGTGAAGGAACAAAAGAAAGTCACGATGCATCCCTGTAATCCCAGCACTTGAGAGCCTGAGGCAGGAGGATCACTGCAAGTTCAAGACCAACTTGGGCTACAAAGTGAGTTTAAGACCAGCCTGAACTGCATAATGAGACCCTATATTAAAAAGACAATAAATAAATAAATTAAACAAGATAAGGATGCTTGGTCCTAGACAGAGATGTGACTTGTTCAGTGGCTGTCTTCTTACTCAGTGTGTGGGTTCTTTTCAGGGCTAGAAGAGCTTAATTCTGATGAAGTCCTCTTTATCTCTGTTTCCTTGGGTTGCCTCTATTTTCAGTATCACATTCAAGAAGTATTTGCCAAGTTCAAGGGCATGACGATTTTTCCCAGTGTTCTTTTCCAAGAGTTTTGCTGCTCATGTATACTAGAGGTCCATGCACCACCTCCCCTCAGCCTTAGGGAAATCACCTGGCACCAAAGGACAAACACTGTGCAAGTTGCTCCTTCTCAGGGTCCCTGGAGCGGGCCTGGGGATCAGGTGAGAGATGGAGATCAGAAGGGAGGTCAGTGGGGCTCAGGGTGGAGGGAACAGACACCGTTGATGCAGAAGTATGGGGTTCGTGCTGGGGATTGCGAGAACTGGGGGATACAGCTAGTGGTTCTGGGAACAGAGCATCAAGGTCACATCAAGGCCACTGAGTTGTACACTTATAGATTGTCAGCATGACAAGCTTTATGCAGTGTGTATTTCACCACAGTAAAAAATACTAAAAAAGATTGAGAATGTTTAAAGCAGTAAATCAAAGTGCAATATCCATTTGAAATGCAAGAGGAATAAAACAAGATTAGAACACTCCAAAAAACTATTGGAAGAAAGGTACTGTGGTCACTTAGAGGGAGAGACTAGGTGGGCTGCAGGGTCAATAAATAAATTAGTGCCGGCCTAATAGCTTAGTGGACTAAAGTGCCTGCTTAGGCAGAGTGTAGCTGTTGGAGTTCAATCCCTAGCAAGCAGTGCTGGCCCTGTCCATGGTGGTTGGTGGCGTGCGCCTGTAATCCCATCACTTTGGAAGACTGAAAACAGGAGAATCACTATGAGTCTGATCTACGTAGTGAGACCCTGTAGACCTTGTCCTAAATACAGAAAAATAAATAATTAAGTTAAATTAAATTAAATAAGGATGCTCTGCCCTAGTCAGAGATGTGACTTCTTCACTGGTTGTCTTCTCATTTAGTGTCCCAGGTCCTTTGAGGACTGGAAGAGCTTAATTAACCATTTGAATCCCAGGGGGTATTGAAAAAACACTGTCAAAGAATCCCAAACAGCGCAACTGCTCTTTCTCTAAATGAGTACAAAAAGACCCAAACACATCTGAAATGAACACAAACTTCTCAGGGAAAGAAATTCAGCAAGCCTACAAATACATGAAGAAATGCTCCACTTCACTAGCCATCCATGAAATGCAAATTAAAACAACACTTAGGTACCATCTCACCCCAGAAAGAATGGCTACTATAAAGAAATCAACCAACAACAAATATTGGAGAGGCTGTGGGGAAAAAGGAACTCTTCTCCACTGCTGGTGGAAATGCAGATTGGTGCAACCATTATGGAAAGCAGTGTGGAGGCTCCTTAAAAAACTAGAACTGGAAATCCCATTCAATCCAGCTATCCCCTTACTGGGAATTTTCCCAGAAGAACTGAAAA